>JASXSY010003301.1:0-14617 GCA_034509805.1 Sipha maydis
GTGTAGATAAGGTAGATATATATATATCCACCTTGAGTGTAGATATCTGATATCTGCAATTGTGCTAAAAATCTTGGTGAATGATATCATAAATCATGATTACGTAACTAATACTCATAAAAATTAGAATTCTAGTCTTCATGCTGATACTATACAGCACTACAGCACTATATACAGTTTAACAGGACAATAATTATAAAATTATTCTAATTCATGTACATTTATATCCAAATTTAATAAATTGCTCGCCGAGCATTAAATAAATTTAATAAATTGACTCGCTGAACTCACACTAAAACCTTGTTAAGTCCGGGAGTGACTCTTGAGTGGACGACGGGACGTTCAACAATTTGTCGATTAAAGACGTCGCAACCATGCGCGGACGATTGAACCTATTCGATAAGGTAGTCCATGCTAAGTCGTAGCTGTCAGACGCGACCGGTATGCTACGCACGGCTTCCGCCGCTGACCCGCGTAGACAGCCGATTAGATAATACATTTTATCGGTAGGCGTTAAATTGGACCTACTATCAACCAACGCTTTAAATCTATCTCGAAAAGTAGGCCAATACTTGAAATCCCCATCAAACTTGGGCAGCGGTATCTCTGGCAGACGCGAATTCGAATTATTGATAATGGTCGGCGGTGCTAATGATGACGAAACATTTCGAGATGTAAGGTTTAAATTAATGTACGACATATCGACGGCATCCGCGCCTTTTGGGATGAGACCATCAGCGATCGCTTTTGATTCGGTGACAAGTGCACGGACTTCGGCCGGTAGACCTGACGCGTACTCGTTGGTCTTGTCTAGGTTAACTAGAAAGCCTAAAACCGCCTCGTCTTCAAGTTTAAATTGAGTCCACAGCGTATCGAGGTCGGTCACGGCAATTAAAAATTGAGGAGCTACCTTCGGTTCACTCGAGACGCGTAACGCAAGTTCGTGAACCGACTGATGCTGGCTACTATCGTTGTACGTAATATTTCCGCGCGGGTCTTTCCACGGGTTAACCGTTCAAGGTCATTTATGTCAGTCATGATGACAATCTACCAACGATAAGCTACGATAATACGTGAAAATATTAATAATAAAATAATACCCGAGCAATTGGTGGACAATAATAGACTGGTTAATCAAACGCGCGTAAAATACGTGACCGCGTAACAAATTAAATTCAAAAATAGTTGACAATAATTAACTAACCTGTTACATAAAAATTAAATCTAAGTTGGCCCCCAACTAAATAATTAAATAAACGTCTAAAACCTACGCTCACTGAACCTCCCCGGGTCCCCAAAAAACCATGCTCTGTTACCAAATGTTGTCGCTGCGACAGATCTTGCGATATATGCAGTTTTCTGCCGCAACTTGCGCAGATGATAGACAGGACGGGTAACCAACTTTACTTAGACAATTGTAACACAATTTTACAAACTAATAATATATATATAATCCAAGCCAATATCAATATAAAAACATAGAACGTATTGTAATAATAATAATAATTTTGACATGGGCGTCCCCACAATAATATAAATCATAAACTAATCCTAACTACGCGTGAACAAGATATCCGAATATAATATAAAAAATAACAAATTGTGACCTGTTGGCGACTGCACCACTCTCGTACCTCCTCGGTTTTACCAATATGGTGACCTCGCCGGACCGTTGACAGCGGACAATCCCAAGAATATCATGTGGCGACCTCACCGGAACGTTGAAGGCGGAGACCCGGAACACGTACCGTGCGCTCGGCTCCACCGCTCGAAAGAAAAAAAAACAAAAAGCCCGGTGACCAACAGATACGGTTACGGCCGACGCACTTACACAGCAGGAAGGGAGAGTATCCATAAAGATATCATAACTTGTTTCGTGTTCGAACAAATACTTTAGCATGTAACTAAGGCTGTAATACTCCGATAAACTTTAAGTTTTCACAGAATCATCTACACACTAAACTGGGTTATTCGTGAAAGTTTCAAGTCAATTAGTTCATTAGTTTTGGCTACAGAGTAGTCGACACGATTTTCGTAAAATAACATTGGTTAAATACAAGTTGGTTCTCTCGTGTAATATACACCGTCATCGCGCGGTAGTTTCTTTTTTTACTTAGCTCTGCGCCGCGACCGCGGCGTTGGATGTATATATGTTCCCATACCTTCTTCGCATAAAATAATACCCACATAAGTTATTAATATAATATACTATCATAGATAAATTGTATCTACATTGTAACTTGTAACTAACGCACGCACTCACACATATGTATACAGTACAATTTATGAACTATCAATTTTAGTGACACGATACTATCGTTTTTAATGATTTTAGAAGATAATATCGATAATAATTAAATGGCTGACTTGCGTCCCCAAAACGGGACGCAATTTACCGGTCACATTTACTACCTGAAAAATATATCTTTTTTTGAGACGCAAGTAACATGCAACCTTGTCTATACCGAAATTACATGCATAAAATAATAAGGTACCTAATATAATTTATATTATATTTAATTACAAATCCAATACAAATTACTCAGGTAAAGGATTAAATTACTATTGTTATACGCGTACAGTTTTTTTAATTGATTAGTTATATATTAGTTATCTATAATTTATCAACAATTATTCAAGCCGTCTAAAAATTTCTTTTTAACAATTATTTTTAAATCTTTTGAAAATATCTTTTATATAATTTTTAAGTAAATATTTTAATTATAATAGTATATGAAATGTTGTGACATTCGTAGAAATATGTCTCATTCTCTAAAGTACCGTAAGCTAAAACAAAATTAGGACAGTTTAATGAGGGTGCCAAAGTTTGCAGAAACATAAACACATTTTTTTTGTTACCAATGTTTTGCCGGAGTAAGTTTAATAGATATACAAGCGAGTCGTTTATTTATGTGGAAGTTTATATATATATATATATACATGCACCCCCCACAAACACACTCATATGTTTCGTAATATATATATTTAAATATGTATACATATATACATATATATATATATATATATACGTATACGTGTGTGAATTCGCATAACATAATCACCACATTCCTATAACATACTCTTGTCGACAGTTATTACTGCACACAACAAAACAAATAACCGTTTTCTAATTTCACTATCGGTCCCTTTTCCTCATTTTAAGCTCACTCACACCGTTAGTATCTCATATTATGTCCACGAGCATTGGTCTTAGCATCTATTTTGCATTAAAGAGCAACACATTACGAGTTTGCGGCTACCAACATTGAATATCGACTCTTGAATAAACTTCCGGAAGTCACAGCAATATTATTTTACGCACATCTACATTATTACACTATTATATATGTATATTATATAGACGATTCATTAGATAAATTATATATTGTTATTCATTTGTGTTGTTGACAATATAGTAGTGTTGGTACTATCCGGATGCTCGGATATTTTGAAATCCTTTTAAAAATCAGTTCAAATATCCGTAATCCGAATATATTCGGGTATTCGTGTACTATTCGGATTTATTTGGATAGTCGTTCTATTCGAATATATTCGAATAATCGTACTAGGTATTATGAATTTGTATAATGAGTTTAATAACAAAAATAATACAAAAAGTCATGGTATGTATTAACAAAATATATATTATAAAGGATAATAATATATAATTAAGATAAAACGTAAAACGATAAATAGATAGTATTTAAGTAATAAATAACAAAAATAATACAAAACGATAGTACATTGAAAAATACTTATTTTAAATTTTTAATATTATTATTATGCTTTAAGAAAACTAAAGTAGAAACGTTTTTCGCATTAAATCTATTACGTTTTGATGTAACAATATTTGCGGCGGTAGAAAAAACTCTTTCTGAAGATGCTGATAACGCAGAAATTCATAAAAAAATTTTAGCGACCTTTGCAATTGTGAGGTATATTGTTTCGTGGGAGGGCTATAATAATCCGGAAAGTATATGTCCGGACCGTATAATCCCGGAACGTATTTATCCGGACCGTATCTCGTCGGAATCAAAAATTAGTAAACCGTATTTGCCCGGAACGTATAATCCCGGAACGTATTCATCCGGACCTTATTTGTCCGAAACGTATTTATCCGGACCGTATTTCGCCGGAATCCAAAGTATATAAACCGTATTTTCCCGGAACATTTAGTTACGGAACGTATTTATCCGGACCATATTTGTCCGGAATTAAAAACGTCAAAAACCGTATTTATCCGGACCGTATCTCACCGGAATCGAAACTTCGACAACCATATTTGCCCGGAACGTATAATTACAGAACGTATTCATCCGGACCGTATTATTCCGGAATGTATTTTAAATTGCATATATTTAACTGTTTTTAGGCGCTGGTGAGTCGTCTTTAACTTAGATAACTAAAGATAATAATAACTTAGATATCCTTGTTAGATATCTTTGTCTTTTTAAATTATAATACAGTGTTTGGAAGTGTTAGTGAAGATTGAAGTATAACCAATACAAGTTATTGAATAATAAAAGTAAATAGAAGGTATATTATAAATATTTATAGCATAATGGAAAAATAATTATCGAAGATTCATGAAATAAAATTCGATAACCTCAGGTTATAATTAAGTTAAGCTTATATTAAGTACAGTCAGTAAGTATCAGATAGGTAATAGGAACAATTAAATTAGTTTCCAGAACTTGTAAAAATGCACGTGTCCCTATAATTATATAAGTATTATATACTAGCTGAACCCGTGCACTTCGTAGCCCGTTAAAAATCATACCTCTTATATGTTTCAAAATGTGTGTTAAATTTGTTACCTACCTGTGATTATGATATTTTTTATATGGCAGTATATTTTTATACATATAAATAGATAGTTGAATTACCTGACGTTGTCCAAGAAGAAAAGAGATATTTATACTGTAAGTGATAGCCGCTTTCTTTCGTCGAATTTTTCATTTTGATAATGCTAATACGCATGTGCAGATGACAACTCTCTCTGTCTGATTCATATAAAAATTTAGCTAACACATGCGCATTAAAATAAAAAATTCGACGAAAGAAAGTGGTGAATACAACATAATATCTAAATATCTAAATAATAATATATAATAATCATAATATTTAAATTGAAATAGGCTGACAACTAATAAACCTTATACCTTGCGTGATCCCGTGCACTTCGTTGCTCGTTAAATATACCAACTCTATAAGACTCAAACTTTGTTCAATTCGTTATTTAATATTCGATGGATGATGTTCTAGATTTATCTTAAGTTTTCTGTTGCCCAGAATAAAAATTCTGTTTTGCAGCAGTATATTATCAGGTAGGCAATCTACCTGCGGTAGATCGCGGACCTAGTGCTGTTTGTACGTAAGTGTATGATTTAACTCTAATAAAATATCAAAGTTATACCAAGTTTGACATAATACGGTGGATTAATATAATCAATTAATACATATTCCTAACCAAACCTTAACGTACTAAAATCCGATGAATAAAAAAAACCAAATTTAACCTTTTTTAAATTAGCCTATCTTCTTCCCACAGATCTGCACACAAACATTCATATATATATATATATATAATAAAGCTAATCCTGTGTAAGTTGACGGTGTCGTTTTTAGGGGCCAAAATTGCACGTTCACGTAGCCATTCATTAGATTTATTGGAAAGATGAGAAATTTCAGGACATACTTTGTTGATTAAGTTATTTTGATCAAGAACCGAAATCGCAAATGTAGAATTTATGTGTGTCATGCTATCCACATCATTCTGAAAAGTTCCGTCACCAATTTTCAAAAGATGTTGTGAGAAGAGCTCGGCATTATTATCACTACCAAGGTGTACACGCATATTGGTTCTTAATCTCAAAGATGTTATGTAAGACCAATGATGACTTTAGACAGGCGTTGATTTCATCGCTTTTAGTGTCTTTAGGCACAACTGGCAATATTTGTCTATAGTCACCAGTAAAAAGAATAACGATTCCGCCCATTATTTTTAAAATCCCTCAGCGTTCTATCAAGTGCCTCAGGATCACCTTTATTCGCCATTGTTGTTTCATCCCAAACAATAAAACGTGTCTACCTTAATTATTTACCCAAAGAACTTTGTTTCTTCACACTACAAACTCGGTAGTCCAAAGGTAATTTGAAAGCGGAATGTGCAGTTTTGCCATTTTGTAATAATGTCGCTGCTATCCCGGAAGAAGCGACTGCTAATGAAATTATTCTCTCTGCACGTAGCTTTGCAAGCAAGAGGTACAGCATAAAGGTCTTGCCAATTCCATCAGGAGCATCAAGAAAAAATAATTTTCCAGTATCTTAGAGAATTTATCCATGCATCTTGAATGTTCGACAATACATCGATACACAAACATTGGGCAGCGTTCCGACTTTTACGAAGCTTCTCCTAAAATGTCGGTCAGTCCGTCCTTCGTAGCCGCGGAATGCCCGAATGCATTCACCGTGATCAACGCCCGTTGTTTTTGTTGCTGTACGGGTGGGGGTAACCTGATCATCATAAGCATAACCGTTGGCCGTCGGACACGCTGGGGGATCAGGGAGAATCGAATTTTAGTGATTTTGGAAACCCAGAACGTCACGTTGTCATCATCGCGGTCCCAAGAGAGGTTTTCCATTAGCAACGAATAACGATATGAACTATCATGTCGCGCGACGGTGATATGGAAGGGGAAGTTTGGGCGGCCACATCTAGCCGCCGTCCGTTGCCGTACCGCGAACCTCACCCACCAAGTCAACGTAACAGGTATAACTCCTTTCTTTTTAAAGTTAGAGAATCGATCAAATGCCATAAACCTTCTCCGCAATGAGCTCTTCAATTTAAAAAAAAAAAATCATTATGATCGGTTGAGTAGTTTCCGAGAACATACGGTCATCAAAGGTTTTCATTTTCACATTTATATATTAGATATATATATATATATATGTATTTAGTTATATTTAAACTTCCCTTCGCACTTTTCCAGGCTTAGGACTGGCAGTATTTTAGTATTAAATCAGTGTTCGGAAACTAATAATATGAATTCGTTCACGTTCACATTCAGTCCTTAAAAAAGGAACTCGTTCACGTTCACGTTCGTTTTTTTCAATTGAACGCTTTCACGTTCACATTCTTTCAAAAAATGAATGCGTTCATTGGGTCGTTCGTTTATAATATATTATTATCATTTAATTTTTATTATGATTAGTCGATTAGATTTATTACAGATTCGTAGAAATAATATTAATGTTGTTGTATGTAAAGCCAGGGTCACTGGAATTTCACGTATTTAATTTTTATAATAAATTAGTAATCAAATAAATATCATAGGAATTATAATGGGAAAACATTATTATAATATATTTTGTACATATAATTATTAAATGATAAATTAATTGAACGTCTTAAAAATCGATCAAATTTATTAAAAATATAAACGTCGTTCACGTTCACGTTCTATTTGAAAAAAACTAATGATGTTCACATATCGTTCACTATTTCTGAACGTGAACGCGTGAATGTGCGTTTATGAACGACGTTCATACAAATACTGGATTAAATATACTTAAATATATTTAATCTATAATTGTACATTAAATATATTTAAGTATATTTAATCGTGAATGTATTTTAATTGTATCAATTGCGACTTTGAGAGTTGTATACACTATCATTAATTATAAATACTATAATATTTATAATCAATGATACTATCTATAATTGTACATAGTATCATTGATTATAAATATTATAGTATTTATAATTAATGATAGTGTATACAACTCTCAAAGTCGCAATTGATACAATTAAAATACATTCACGTAGACACGGATAAAATAAAAATAATAATAAAACACATTTTATTTTCGTGAAAACATCGGTTATCACTCATTACTAATAAATAAAACTTAAGAAAAATTTATAAATTTGTATTATAATGCGTAGTATATTTTACTTTTGGCGGTTCAATTTACCGATCGTTTCTGACTTCAGGGCCGTGGAGAAAAATCATGGGCCACAGAGGAGCAAGGCCTCTTTATATTTAATTAATAATTGAGTAAAACATGTGATGTGGTTGCTTTGGTCAGACCCGGGCCCCAAGGCTACAGCACCAGCTGCCCACTCTCGTCGGACATGCCTGTCTTCCTGTCAATCGAAACGCAAAATGAAAAAAAATCCAACACTAATATTTACGATTTCTAATTATGTGTACAAGTACAAGGCTGAAATTTCCATCCTGCATAACTTCACGAGCCACAACATTTTTTTGTCACACATCTTATCTTAACCCTTATTTGCATGATTTTTTTTTCTTGCTGAAAATAAATGTTTTTAATTAATTTAGATATGGAGAGTTTGTTAAAAATAATTTAAAAATTCCAACTTAAAATCCAAACTTTAAGAGTACAGTTTTTAAGTCCGTTGCACAAATGCAACTATATGCGCACCAACTTAAATTATTATTTCGATTTCCCTGCTTATGTTAATTAATGTGGCAGTAATAATTTTAAAAATAAAACATTATTGTTTAAAATCTCTATTGGTAAAATAATATGGAAAATTAAAAATAAATAAATTTACTCCTCGCGCAAAGAAATATTGTATGAAGTGCCTAGCATGACCTAGCATGACCGTGACGGGTGTAAAAGTCCGCTATACAACATAGATATGGGGGACATGGTAAGAGCCTGCACGTGGCGTCCCCTGCATCGCTATATATAACCTCATACCAGGATGAAATATCGCGAACCAATCTTACCAACACCGGTGCTAGAATGCCTAGGCATTCAAAATCAAAAAGGCCCTTTTTAGGGCCACCTCCGCCAGCAATAAATGTGATAACACAAAATATCGAAGGCTTTTCCGTGGCTAAAGGTGAGCTTTTTGCTTCACTCTGTAAGTCACAGAGGTGCGACGTATTATGTGTCCAAGAAACCTGGATGAGGCCAGCGTTAGGCCAAAAATACCGGGAATGAATCTAGTCATTGAATTACCACATCTACAATATGGAAGTGCAATATATACTAAACCAGAACTGGTGGTCGAAAGTGCATCATATAGTTATAACAATCAGATCGAGATACTAACCATTGAAGTACGCAACTGTACAATTACGTCGGTGTACAAACCACTAAACATCGCGTTCGATTTTGTAAAACCGGATAACTTTGACAACTGTGATACAAAGATAGTTTTGGGTGATTTCAACAGTCATAGTGTCTCGTGGGGATACCAAGAAACGGATAAAAATGGAGAAAACGTTGAAGCATGGGCTGAGGCTAAAGGCTTGTCCCTAATCCACGATCCAAAACTTCCCCCATCCTTTAATAGTGGCCGGTGGAAGAAAAGTTACAACCCAGACTTAACCTTCGAAAGCGATAAAATAGCCCCTCAAGCCATAAAGAACGTATGTGACCCCATACCAAATACCCAACATAGAGGTTTGACATTAAGTGTCACAGAAGTCGTGAGATCCCAAACCGTATCGTTTAAAAGACGATTTAATTTTAGAAAGGCTAAGTGGAAAGATTTTAGGGAAAGTTTAGATAAAGATTTATGTAACTTAGACCCAAAGCCAGACAACTATGAGAAATTTGTAGAAAAAGTCAAGAAAATCTCAAGACTACATATTCCACGGGGATGTAGAGAACAGTATATAAGCGGAATGACGGAAGAAACTTGCGAAATAAATAAAAAATATGGAAAATCTTTTACTATTGACCCATTTAGCGAAGAGACAGTGATGCTAGGAGAAACCCTGATTAACCACCCATGTAAAGATAGAAACGACCGATGGCATGAACTCATTGAGAATACAGACATGACCAAGAACAGCAAAAAAGCATGGCGACTCATCAAAAGACTAAATGGAGACCCAGTTACACACACAAATGATATAAACGTAACAGCTAACCAAGTAGCCTCACAGTTACTCTTAAACGGTAAACCAGGAGCAAAAATCAAAAGAGAAAAACTCACTAGAATCCGAGACTCTAAGCAAAATAATTTCCAGCTTGACTTTACTCTTGATGAACTAAATGAGAGCCTGAAGGAGATGAAAAACGGAAAGGCACCTGGGGTAGACGAAGTAATGACAGAACAAATAAAAGAATTCAACAAAAAATCTAAACAATGGCTACTAACTTTTCTAAACTCATGCCGTGACAAGGCCTTAGTACCCAAAATGTGGAGAAAGGCAAAAGTAGTGGCTCTGCCCAAACCAGGCAAAAATTACAAAAACCCAAAAAATTACAGGCCGATATCTCTGCTATGTCATACTTTCAAACTGTATGAACGTATGATTATGAATCGTATCAAGAGTCAAATCGAAAGGAAACTTATACCTGAGCAAGCTGGTTTTAGGCCAGGCAAAAACTGTACAGGACAGGTACTAAACCTATGCCAACACATAGAGGACGGATACGAGAACAAAAAAGTAACTGGGGTGGTTTTTGTAGACCTATCTGCAGCATATGATACGGTAAATCATAATCTGCTACTTAAAAAAATATATGAATGCACAAGTGACTGGCACCTTGTCCAAATTATATCCTCTATGCTACACAACCGGCGTTTTACAGTCACACTAAATAACAAATGGAGCAGATGGAGAAACCAACGAAATGGCTTACTCCAAGGCAGTGTATTAGCGCCTATGTTATTTAACATATACACCAACGATCAACCCATCATCAAAGAAACAAAACATTTCCTATACGCAGACGACCTGGCCCTAGCAGCGAAAGACACAACATTTGAAATTGTCGAACGTAAACTCACCAGATCACTTCATGAATTAACAAATTATTACAATAAAAACCAACTAAGACCCAACCCAGATAAAACACAGGTATGCAGCTTCCACCTTAGAAACCGCGAGGCAAAAAGAGAACTAAAAGTTGAATGGCTTGGAAAACCACTGGGAAATACAGAATATCCAGTCTACCTAGGGGTCACACTAGACAGAACCCTTACATTCAAAGAGCAGTGCAAGAAGACTAAAATGAAAGTTGAAGCAAGGAACAACCTAATACGAAAACTAGCAGGTAGCAAGTGGGGTGCAACTCCAAACACGATCCGTACTACTGGACTAGCACTTTGCTTCTCAGCACGTGAATATGCTTGCCCAGTATGTAACCAATCTAAACACACAAAACATGTCGACACGGCCCTTAATGAGACATGTAGGATAATAACTGGTTGCCTTAAACCAACGCCACTTAAATATATATATCCATTAGCAGGAATAGTCCCACCAGGAATACGAAGACACGCGGCCACATGCATAGAGAGAACCAAACAATCAATGGACCAAAGACACCCCATGTATGGTTACTTGGGCCCCCAAAGGAGACTTAAATCTCGAAGAAGCTTTATTGCTAATTCAACCACGATCCATGTTACACCGGAACAATACAGAATTCAAAAATGGAGAGAAGAGTTACAATGCAAAACACCTGTCCCACCGGCCGAGCATTTACCATGTGGAGGAAACCAACCCTGAATTATATGGAAGATATTAAATAGGTTAAGAACTGGAGTAGCAAAAACAAAAGTAAACATGAGAAAATGGGGATACCAGAAAGAATCGGACATATTATGCGAATGCGGTGAAGACCAATCAGACGACCACTTACTACAATACACCTTAGCACCACCAGGATGCACGACTGACGACTTGGCTTTAGCCAACGAAAAAGCAATATCAATTGCCACTCACTGGCTAAAACAAAATATATAAACACTTATCTATTCATTCATTTTATATTTTGTATTTATTTTATATTTTAACCAACTTATTAACTTATTGTTAGATTATTCTATTATTTTATTAATAGTATATAGCCACAGCACCGGACACGATAAGAAGAAGAACATAGATATATATTTATCCTCTTTGGATATATCTTTTTTTTTGACAAGCATTAGACAGAAAAAGGTCACTGAACGACTTAATACTTTATGCTCTTCCTTAAATCCACCACTGGTGTTATTTCCCACCTAAGAGCTTAGACTTTTCATGGTCGATTTTTAAGGGGTTTGATATAGATAATTTACAATACTCTCGAACATATTGACTATCTAATTTGGATCCCAGGATTTTACTTTCCGGAATTATGCGTTCCGGACAAATACGGTTTTCCAATTTTCGATTTCGGCGATATACGGTCCGGATTAATACGTTTAGGAGAAATACGGTCCGGATGAATACATTCCGGGATTATACGTTCCGGGCGAATACGGTTTTCAAATTTTTGATTCCGGCGATATACGCTCCAGATAAATACGTTCCGGAATTAATACGTTCCGCCAAATTAATTTCCGGAATTTTACGGCCTTCCATAGATACTATTGATTTAAATTTTACAGTTAATTTATTATCACTTGTATTTATTTTAAATTTATTTGACAACAAGCAACGTATTATAGGCCTTATAATGGATATGGTCACTTTTTAATCAGCACAAAGAACGGTTGTAGCTAATTCTAATGGTTTCAAAAGTAATATTAAATTTCTGCATTTTTCCCAGTCATCTTCGAAAAACTCAAGTTTTTTGACCATTTTTTTGTAAAATATAATTGATCTTTCATTACAGCAACTATTGTTGACCGCCCTTCGAATAAACGTTCAAACATATGTAACGTGGAATTCCATCGTGTTAGAAAACATTGAATAAAAAATAAATTTTGGTTAGGCTCCGAATAAGTGAAAACGATTGAACTTTATACGTTATTGTTATGGACAATGTATAATTAAGATATCTCATTTATAATTTTTATAATATACTACCAATTTATTATAAAACATAAAACCCAGTGTCTCATAAAATTTATCTGACGAGTCACAATAAAAATAAATATACTTGATTAAATACACTGAAAGTACAAAAATCAGAATACTATTAATATTCGAGGGTTCAAGTTTTTTTATATCCGAATATTCGAATATTGCAGATAATCGTGTATATTCGGATTTTGTAATTTAAATTATCCGGATATCATATCCCGGTTATCCGAATATTTAAAAAATCCGGATATATTCATACGCTAATATTTATTATTATATTCTGCCGTTACATTTACGTAATATGGCGGCTCAACCGTCTAATAATCGTGGCACAAGCAAATTTAATTCAGCTCCAAGCAAAAGAAATTTATCGTCCTCTTCGCTTTCACCCAAACCTGTGGATAAGAAATCAAAAATATTTATAACTTCTAATCCGGTACTCAGTTCTCACCACACTAAACGACTCAAACGACAACACATAACCATACAAGACTCTAACTCACGAACAAAAAATTCCACCAAAACAACCTGCAGTTTATATTAAAGGCGTGAGTAATTTTTTCAGTTTCACCTCAACCTTATGAAAATTATCAATACAACTGAGTTGGGTGACTCCCGAGTGCGTCCGCGATATTATTGCTAACAATACATCTTTATGGAAAAATGCATTAATAACTTATAATATTACACTGTGTTAGTTTACATTTACACTATAGTCAATACGTAAAAACCTACTATTCGTAACTTTACACACCTCATCCGGACATATATTCCTTCTTAGAAATATTAAAAAAAATTCAAGTAGACACAAACATTTTGGTACAAACTTCTAATCATATACATAAAAAAATTAGATCAGTCAATGGAAAAAATATAAAATTCATCGAAGAAAATATACGAAAATACAAAACTAAACAAATCTCTAGATATGATTATGTGAAAATTATGGCATTGAAAAGTCAACCAAACAAATAGTTTAAATATGAACTCAGGATTTTAAAATTGTATGTAAGCCTAAATAATTTAATATATTTATATAATAATAAACTTTTAATTTTTTTAATAAATATAATAAAAAAATTTAATATTCAAATAACCAAATATTTTTGGGGTGTAAGCCAGTTCACCTCCTCGTGGTGCACCCTGGGTAACTCTAAATGAACTGGCACGCATTCGGGCTATGTACAAAATATGACCTTTTTTTCTTGGGACGCACTCGGATGATACCTTATTTTGGACGCATTAGGAACATAAAAAAGTGTCATCTCGGGACGCACTCGGGCGACGCCCACTGAGTTTATCTGTAAAACCACTCCTTCGTACCTGATCATCCATACTCATTTCTATGAGCATTACAGACTACTCATTAAATATCTAATTGAGACCCATATGAGTTTTCATTCATACCAATGTTATGATAAGCGCCCATTACGTGTGGTGATTCGCAATCTCCACCACTCTACCACTACTGAAGATATAATTACCGCTCTTTCGGAATTGGTACACCAGGTTACCCACGTTCATAACATTAAGCGCTCTTCCGATAAATCACCTCTACCTCTCTTCTTCGTCGACCTCAAAAAAGCCACCAACAACATAGACTCATACAAAATCGAGTTTCTTCTACACACTAAAATTGTTGTCGAAAAACCTCACCCACGTAAAGGCCCACCTCAATGTCACCACTATCTGTCTTACGGGCACACTCAGAGTTACTGAAACCACGTTCCACGATGCATCAGATGTGGCGAAGAACATAGTTCTGACGTATGCACTTTGTCACCAGAATCTCCGGCCAGGTGTGCTTTATGTCAATGTAGTCA
>JASXSY010003302.1:0-24960 GCA_034509805.1 Sipha maydis
AGCTAAGTTGAAGTTGAATGTAATACATACCATTTAATTTTGAATAGTATCATTAGCACCAATGACTTTGAATTCAATTCCAATAAGAAAAGTATAATGAAAACATACGGCTATTTGGAAAAATAAATCATATCAAATTTAACGTAATAATTTAAAAGCACAATTAAAAACATACCAGGTGTACATTGCTTTTTAGCTGTGTGTAATTATATAACGAAAACAAATAGAAGTCACTTATATATTTGTTAATAAGTTAAAACTTAAACGAAAAAAAAAAACAAATCGATTCCGATATATCAGACATTGACGGCGGCTATACATTTCGGCGGCGGCAGCACAACAATTACTACGCAACAAATGTTAGAAAGTTACAGTCATGTGGTACAGCCATACGTATTTAACTATAAAATTCCAGTCAACAAAGCTCTTTCCCTATAACAATTATATTTATTATGTATTTAAAATATTTTACAAACACATTTAGAGTATAGTTGAATAATAATACGAATAAAAAAATTAAATACATACCATTTTATCTGATTAGAAATCCATATATGTTTTCAAAAGTGTTATTTCGTTCAATCACATTGAATCCTTCCTATGTACTGTATATTGACGAATACTATCAGATTGGCCACCTACGGTTGAAAATTTATACCTACGGTTGAAAATGTACCCGTGTTTGAGTATTTTATAATTCATGACTTTTTAACGTACTATTAAGAATGAAAACAATCATTTAACGTTGTTTAAAGACACAATAAAAGCTTAGTTGAAGTTGAATGTAATACGTACCATTTTATTTTGAACAGTATCATTAGCACCAATGACTTTGAATTCCATTCCAATAAGAAAAGTATAATGAAAACATACGGCCATTTGTAAATATAAATCATATCAAAGTTAACGTAATAATTAAAAAGCACAATTAAAAACGTAGCAGGTCTTCATTGCTTTAATTTAACGGAAACAAATAGAATTCACGTTTAAATTTGTTAAAACTTAAACGAAAAAAAAAAAAGTTGAAACTTTAACGAAAAAAAAAAAAATTCGGAGCGAAAAAAAAAAAAAGAAATCAGATGTTCCCGATGGCATCGTTCGTCGGCGGCTGTACAAATCAACGATTACTGCGCAACAAACGTCGAACAGTACGGGCAGGGTTCGAACCGGGTACCTACAGATCCTATCGCCTAACGCCTAATGCCTACCTACCTAGCGGTCGAGTTGAAAATCATGGCGAAAATCGGGACATTTAAACGGTGCGGCGGACGCGAAAAGGTAGATAAGGTAAGCGGACGACCGCGGAATAGTGACGTCACGAGGGCGCGAAACGTCACGGAGGCGCGAGGGAAACAGGTAACGATCGCCGCGATTGGACGGACCTAAAGTAGATATATATATGGATTTTTCATCCGGTCGAATCGGGAAAACGGCTCGTCGGAAAATTCAAAGGACGGCCGAAATGGAAAGAGGAGGTAAAAGGCAACGGGACGGGACCGACGAAAAAGGGAAAAAGCTCCCGCGGAATAAAAAAAACCGTCGACCAATGGGAGCGCTCAGAAATTTTTTTAATATATTAGACTAGCTTCTGTGTGCCTCGCTGAGGGTGTAATTCGCTTAATTATTATATTAAAAAATCATTAATTAATATTCAAACAGTATTATGAAGATTTATGTAGAATTGCAACAATCTACCACGGTTACGAATCGTGTGATAATTATAACTTTTGATAACACATGAGGGTGGAAAACTGAGACGCCTTCGGCGTCAACAGCGTCCGCTATCTAGCAGTCACTGTTTGCACAATCTTTTTTTAGTTCACAATGAGTAAGAATTGTAATTTGTAATACTTTACCGTAGAAAATTGGAATCAAAATATTGAATGTAATCGTTAAGGGTAACTACATTGTTGTATAATTCATTTGAATTGCTTCGACAAATGTTTTTAATCGTACAAAAGTTAATATATCTACTCATCGTTTCATTATTAGCACCACAGTACCATACCCTCAATTAACATGTGTTAAACATATAAAACCATGTAAAAAAGTAAAACTATCAAACAGCAGAGAGCAATAATAAGTATTGAATATACGGAATAGAATTAAAAAAGGATTTTTAGGATTTTGTATTCATGAAAGTAGTCCACAATGAGTAAGAATTGTAATTTGTAATACTTTACCGTTGAAAATTGGAATCAAAATATTGAATGTAATCGCTAAGGGTACCTACATAGTATAATTTATTTAAAGAACACTAAAAATTGTTTTTAATTGTAAAAAAGTTAATATACTTGTTTCATTATTATTACTGCAGTACCATACCCTCAACTGACATGTGTCAAAAATATAAAACCATGTAAAATAGTAAAACAATCAAATAGCACAGGGCAAACCACATTATATTTGAAAATAAACGAATAGAACATTATGTGTCTCCACAACAATAGTTAAAGTTTAAATCTATCACATTTATTTCTAAACAGATGGAATAGAATCTAAAAAAAGTATTAATATGCATATAGATCTTGATATTTCAATTATAGAATAAAACAACTCTTGATGATTATAAATATATTATAAGTGTCTTCTCTTGTGATAAACCATTAGCATATCGAAGTGAATAAAAGTAATAAATTTTAATATGATTTAAAAACACATTAAAAATGTATAGCTTTAAAAAGTATGACACAATTTAAAAATGCAATATAAAACATGTTTGATTTCTAATTATCAATCAATATGTAGTACAATCAACAATAATTAAATGGATAAAAATAAATACATTTCATTTAAATAACAGAGATAAGCATTGATATGTAGATAGATCTTGTTGTAAGTGAATACTAAATGATATATGATTATTGCACAATAATGAACATTGGTATTAGGAATAGTGTTAGAATTTGATGTAATTTGTCCAAAACTTGTAGGAATGCTATAAAATTTCATATTAGACAACTTTGAGTATAGTGTATGAATATAGAATGCAAACTATACTGATAGTTTTAATAACACAGTGTAAAACATAATCATTGTAAAACAAATATTATTATTATTATACAACGTTCCAGTAATATAGGGTTTAAGTAAATAATCTAAACTCAGACAATAATATTTTAATATTATATTAGGAGAAAAAAAGGGTATTTATAACCAAGCTCTTGGGTACAATACTACTACACTCATGTTCGAGCATTTCTCAATTCATTACTCTGCAAACCACTATGAGCAAAGTACACAGTATAGTTTAATATATTTTAAAAAGACATTTAAAGAAAAGTGGAATAAGAGCATTAAATAATGTGTAATATTGTTAACTTTATGTGATTTTCGTCATTTGCACCAATGACATTGATTTGGCTACCATTCCAATAAAAAAAGTGTAATGAAAACATACAACAGCTATCTTCTCCATAAATTATTTGGAAAAATATATCAAATTGTATTTGACATATATTTAGAAGACAAATTTATAATTATGTAACACATAATTTAAAGACACAGTTAAATAATAGTCAAAAAATAGACTAATTGTGAACAATAAAATTATAAAAAGTTTTGAACATAAGTAAATAATATTATATCTGTTTAACGAAAATCATTGAAAACATCCAGTAGCTCTCTACTAATAATATTTTAAAATAAAAATACATAGCTGGTTTTCTTAATTTTAAATCTGTGTTTGTTTTGAATAGCACTAATGCCATTGAATTCCATTCCATTATCCAATGAAAAAAGAATGATGAACACACAAAACAGCTTATTTATGATTTACAAACAGAGTAAAACTTACTGGGCTTCCTAATTTTCATGTTATAAATGATTTCATTTAATGCTATCCAAGTGTAAGGACTGATACACTATAACACTCTTTTACTAAAACTGAAAAAAAAACATTCAATAGATAATATGTAGTCGAAGGTATGAGTTAAAAATGTGTAATTCGTACCAAAATTTCTTTATTTTGAACAGTATCTCATTAGCACTAATGACAATGAATACTATTCCATCAGTATAATGTAAGTGTTTCCATTATCTCATAATAGTGATAATAATAGCTGTGTTATGTGAGCAATATTACTTATATTGTGTTTGTTTTTTCAGCAACATTTTATCAATAATTTGAATTTATCCTTTACAATCAACAAAATATATTGAAAACTTCCCTATAATTTTTGGTAAAAAAAAATCAAAATAAATGTATTTAACATAATTTATTACCACCTTAAAAGCATGTAATTGAAAAATAGTATTAAAAATGTAATTCATTTTGTTTTCTTATGTCTATTATATCTAAAAAGAAACACCAAGTGTAATGATTAAAACTATAAGATTCATCTCCTACATCATATTTTAAAAACATATTCAATGCATATAGAAAATGTAATACATACCATGTTTTCTTATTTTTATTTCTAATGGTCTCTTCAATAGTATCATTACAGTCATTACGTAAAGTCATTCACATTGAATTAAAGCATTCCAGTCAACTGTAATATGCATATATTATTATTAGATTATAATATGCATAGTACACAACAAAGCTCTCTTGCTTTAATTATTGATATAACAATGTATTAAAAATATTATAAAAACACATTCCGAGTATAGTTGAATAATAATACAATCTAAAAATGTAATACATACCATCTTTACATGTTTTTAAAAGTGTCATTTCGTTCACAATAATTTCCAGTCAACAATGTATACCGAAAAATACTATCAGATTATCAAATAATCAATCAAATCTCCGATTATGGTACCCATGTTTGATTACCCGTTTACCTAAATTAAGTATGAAAACAATCATTTATCGTTGTTTAAAGCCACAATTTAAGCTATGTTGAAGTTGAATGTAATACGTACCATTTTATTTTGAATAGTATCATTAGCACCAATGACTTTGAATTCCATTCCGATAAGAAAAGTATAATGAAAACATACGGCTATTCGGAAAAATAAATCATATCAAATTTAACGTAATAATTTAAAAGCACAATTAAAAACATACCAGGTTTTCATTGCTTTTTAGCTGTGAGTAATTATATAACGAAAACAAATAGAAGTCACATATATATTTGTTAATAAGTTAAAACTTAAAGAACGAAAAAAAAAAAGTTAAAACTTAAACGAAAAAAAAAAAGCAAATCGATTCCGATATATCAGACATTGACGGCGGCTTTACATTTCGGCGGCGGCAGCACAACAATTACTACGCAACAAATGTCAGAAAGTTACAGTCATTAGGTACAGCCATACGTATTTAACTATAGAATTCCAGTCAACAAAGCTCTTTCCCTATAACAATTAAAATTTATTATGTATTTAAAATATTTTAAAAACACATTTGGAGTGTAGTTGAATAATAATACGAATAAAAAAATGAAATACATACCATTTTATCTGAATAGAAATCCATATATGTTATCAAAAGTGTTATTTCATTCAATCACATTGAATCCTTCCTATGTATTGTATATTGACGAATACTATCAGATTGTCCAACTACGGTTGAAAATGTATACGTACGGTTGAAAATGTACCCGTGTTTGAGTATTTTATAATTCATTGCCTTTGAACGTACTATTAGGAATGAAAACAATCATTTAACGTTGTTTAAAGACACAATAAAAGCTTAGTTGAAGTTGAATGTAATACGCACCATTTTATTCTGAATAGTATCATTAGCACCAATGACGTTGAATTCCATTCCAATAAGAAAAGTATAATGAAAAAAACATACGGCCATTTGTAAATATAAATCTTATCAAAGTTAACGTAATAATTAAAAAGCACAATTAAAAACGTAGCAGGTCTTCATTGCTTTAATTTAACGGAAACAAATAGAATTCACGGTTAAATTTGTTAAAACATAAACGAAAAAAAAAAAAAGTTGAAACTTTAACGAAAAAAAAAAAAAATTCGGAGCGAAAAAAAAAAAAAAAGAAATCAGATGTTCCCGATGGCATCGTTCGTCGGCGGCTGTACAAATCGACGATTACTGCGCAACAAACGTCGAACAGTAAGGGCAGGGTTCGAACCGGGTACCTACAGATCCTATCGCCTAACGCCTAATGCCTACCTACCTAGCGGTCGAGTTGAAAATCATGGCGAAAATCGGGACATTTAAACGGTTCGGTGGACGCGAAAAGGTAGATAAGGTAAGCGGACGACCGCGGAGAAGTGACGTCACGCGGAGCGAAACGTCACGGAGGAGCGAGGGAAACAGGTACCGATCGCCGCGATTGGCTAGGTGCTTAGAACGATATATATATGGGTTTTTCATCCGGTCGAATCGGGAAAACGGCTCGTCGGAAAATTCAAAGGACGGCCGTAATGGATAGAGGAGGAAAAAGGCAACGGGATGGGACCGAAGAAATAGGTAAAAAGCTCACGGGGAATAAAAAAAACCGTCGACCAATGGGAACGCTCAGAAATTTTTTTATATAATAGAGACTAGCTTCTGTGTGCCTCGCTGCGGGTGTAATTCGCTTAATTATTATTAATAGAAATATTAATTAATTATTAATAATTACTTATTTTACTTATTAAAAAGTCAAAACATTTTTATGCAGAATTACAATATACCACGGTTACGAATCGTGTGATAATTACTACTTTTGATAACACGTACGGGTGGAAAACTGAGACGCCTTCGGCGTCAACAGCGTTCGCTATCTAGCAGTCACTTTTTGCACAATTTTTTTTTTTAGGATTTTGTATTTATCAAAGTAGTCCACAATGAGTAAGAATTGTAATTTGTAATACTTTACCGTTGAAAATTGGAATCAAAATATTGAATGTAATCGTTATGGGTAACTACATTGTTGCATAATTCATTTGAATTGCTTCAACAAATGTTTTTAATCGTAAAAAAGTTAATATACCTATCTAATCGTTTCATAATTAGCCCTACAGTACCATACCCTCAATATACATGTGTTAAACATATAAAACCATGTAATAATTATTGAATAGATGGAATAGAATTAAAAATATTATTAATATGCATATATAAGCATATCTTGATATTTCAACAATAGAATAAAATATTATAAGTATCTTCTCCTGTAATAAACCAATAAAATATTGAAGGGAACAAAAGTAAAACATTTTAATATAATTTAAAAATACTTTAAAAATGTATTGATTTTTAAAACATGGCACAATTAAAAAATATATTATATTTAAACAAAATGTAATGTTAAGGTACAAAACGAATATCACAATTTAAAAATGCAATACATAAGATGTTTGATTTCTAATTATCAAACAATATGTAGTACAAACCAACAATAATTAAAGGGTAAAAAAAAATACATTTAAATAGCATATTGAAGGGAACAAAAGTAATACATTTTAATAAAATTTAAAAATACTTTAAAAATGTATTGCTTTTAAAAGTATGGCACAATTAAAAAATATATTTAAACAAAATTTAATGTTAAGGTACAAAGCGAATATCACAATTTAAAAATGCAATACATAACATGTTTGATTTCTAATTATCAATCAATATGTAGTACAAACCAACAATAATTAAAGGGTAAAAAAAAAAAAAAAATACATTTAAATAGCATATTGAAGGGAATAAAAGTAATATATTTTAATATTATTTAAAAACACATTAAAAATGAATTGCTTTTAAAAGTATGGCACAATTAAAAAAATGGATTATATTTAAACAAAATTTAATATCAAGGTACAAAGCGAATATTACAATTTAAAAATGCAATACATAACATGTTTGATTTCTAATTATCAATCAATATGTAGTACAAACCAACAATAATTAAAGGGTAAAAAAAAAAATACATTTAAATAGCATATTGAAGGGAATAAAAGTAATAAATTTTAATAATATTTAAAAACACATTAAAAATGTATTGCTTTTAAAAGTATGGCACAATTAAAAAAATGGATTATATTTAAACAAAATTTAATATCAAGGTACAAAGCGAATATCACAATTTAAAAATGCAATACATAACATGTTTGATTTCTAATTATCAATCAATATGTAGTACAAACCAACAATAATTAAAAAGTAAAAAAAAAATACATTTAAATAGCATATTGAAGGGAATAAAAGTAATACATTTTAATATTATTTAAAAACACATTAAAAATGTATTGCTTTTAAAAGTATGGCACAATTAAAAAATGTATAAAGTTTACGGAAGAGAAATACATATAAAAATATAATACATAAATAATCCATAAAAGAATACATGAAGACAATGTATAAAACAATATAAATATTTTATGAATATGGAAGTTTCTCGTATCAGAGAATATAGGTACTTAAAAGCTAAATAAAATTATGTTGACGTTATACATAAAAATATAAATAATTCATAAATGAAAAGACAGAGCGAGAAAGATTCTCGTAATCATATAGGCAAAAGATAACAGAAGAGAAATACATATAGAAACATAAAATATAAGTAATCCATGAAAGACAGAGTGCAGAAGGAAGTTATCATAATCAAAGCAATGATGAACTCTTAAGTTAAAGAATATACGAAGAAAATGTATAAATAATTTATGAAAGACAGAACGCAGAAGTTTCTCATTATCAGAGAATATAAACAAAGGTTTACAGAAGAAAAATACATATCAAAATATAGGTTTTATAAACATAACAAAAAATATTTAGAGAATTTCACGGTACACCACATTCTTCGTAACTCCATTGGCATCGGTCGGTATATAAACTTTGACGGATTCAGCGTTTCTCACCCTGGAGAACGCCACATACAACTGTCCGTGGCTGAACACAGGAGAAGGCAGGTATATTCCAACGCGGTCGAATGTCTGTCCTTGAGACTTGTTGATGGTCACCGAAAAAGCCAATCGAACTGGGAACTGCATTCGCCGCAACTTGAAGGGTAAGCCGTCAGCTTCGGTAGTGGTCAGCGGAATCCTGGGAATTATGATGTCGTCGTCGTGCTCGGTAGCGTTGAGCAGCCTAGCTCTGAAATTCAAACGTGAAGCTCGACAATTACCATCCTCGTACCGTTGCAAAGTCCTCTTTTGGCGTCCAGGTTTCTGAGCAGCATGACGACAGCGCCCACCTTGAGAGCCAGGTCGTGAAGAGGGAGTCCCGTGGGGTTAAGCGAATGAATGAACTCTATCGGGAAGTCTGCGGCGTCCTCGGGGTCGTCGCACTCTACGGTGTCCGTGCTGATGTAATGCCTGACTTCACCCTCGAGACGATTGCGGAGAATGCCTTCGTTCATCTGACGACAACCCTCATTGGTAGGGCATAAGATAACCTTGTTCGCGAAGTCGTTGATGTTGGCCAAGTTCATCATTTGAGGGAACACGAAGTCGGCCAATGGAATTTGGCACAGGAATCTGCGGGGCACTTGTATCGCGTTCTCGTCGTCGCCGTACCTGTCCACATTACCGTTGCCCAATAGGAGAAGCCACGCTGCAAACTCTCTGTCGCCGTCCGCTCGCATGTTCCGGGTGAGGGAGAACTGTTGCATGACGGGCCACAGCTCGTTGGATTTGATGCACGCGCCGACGATGTCACTTCTCGTCCCATGGGAGACGACTGGAAGAATCTGCCTGAAATCACCACCTAACAGAAAAGGTTTACCGCCAAAAGGAAGATTCGACTGCATGATGTCCTTCAGAAGCCGATCGACAACCGTCAGTTGGAAACCCGGTGACATGGGTGCCTCGTCCCAGACGATGAGCGCAGCGTCGCGAATCCTGTGCGCCATGCGGGACTGCAATCTGATGGTGGAAGTGGACTCGTGCGTGAGCACTCCGAATGGCAAACCGAAGGTGGAGTGAACGGTCCTTCCGCCGTCCAAAAGAGCGGCCGCGATCCCGGTGAACGCCACTGCCAAGACATTCCTGTTTCGGCCGCGCAACACGGACATAAGGCACGAGTACAGCATCGTCTTTCCAGTCCCACCTGGACCGTTGACGAAGAACACCTTGGCGCTCGGACGGGGGTCCAACACCGCGGCCATGACGCGATCGTACACAGCCCTCTGATCGACGTTGAGTTGCTGGAGTAACGCATCGCCCCGCTCCGCTTCATCAATAGCGTCGTACATCATCTCTCGTGGTTCTTCTATCACGTCTGGAACAGGCAACCCAAAATCGGCGAGCGACTTACCGTGGGTTCCGAATAATTGGTTCAAGGCGTTGAGACACGCCGCCCTGGCAGCGCCTTCCGGCCGGTTGCGCGAGAAATCCGACATCAGGTGTTCCTCGACGCCGTTGTACAAATCCAATGGGTTGGTCGGCAAACAGTAGACGCAGATTATTGTGAAGAGGGCCCGAACCTGTCGCGGAGTGTCGTGTTGGCAGGCCTCTGCCAGACAGCGACTCCACGCCGTATCGTCTTCGAGCAACCCCAGTGCCATCGCGGCCGCTTCGTAGGTGAGATGAAGCACGCCGTCAACAGTCTTCACGTCGGCGAACGAAACACAGCCCCGCCTATGCACGAGTAACATACGAAGGAAAAACCGATCGCGGTCTAAGGGACTTACGGAATACATTCGACCTATGACTCGGCCTCCAATGTTTCTCATCCTTCTAGTCCAGCGGCATGTAGAAGCGTTCCAGCAATAGTGATTGGGCACTTCGTGGTACAGGTATTGTCGAGCCTCTGGATCCGTAGCGTTCAGGCGGAAGTAAGCGGTAAGGGTGGTGTCTCGGTGTCTCGCTCTTTCGACCTGTTGCATAAGCTCACCGGCCCTGAAAAAAACGTTATGCCTATCCTCCAAGTGTACAGCCAATCGAACGATGACATGGCTCCTGTTCTGCAAATGGAAAGAGAAGAGTCTCCAGATCGCTTCCGGCGCGCTCACGTATCTCGTGTCGATGAACCTCTGAATTTCATCGTTTGCGCAGACCCGAACTGTGGCCACATCGTGGCCTTTGTAGACGTACTTGTACAGGTACATGACGCTTTTAACGGTCGAACACACTTCCACGTTGATATGGGCGTTGTATTTGAGTAGCAAATATGGATTGTACGGCACTACGGAATCGTTAAACAGCTCTCTGTCCCGCACCATAGCTGCGCGGCCGTTGTCCCTTCGTCTGTATGCAGGATAACCTCCGGCACTCCTGAACTGCGTTTCGTCGTTGAAAGGTTTTGGAAACTCTTTCTGACATTTCCCGTCTACCATGCAGGCGCACGTTGGGTTTTGAATCCCGCAAGGTCCGTGCATCATATTGGTCACCACTATGTCGTACAGTTCTCTCTCGGTGTCCGGGTCGGGTATCTCGGCTCGGATCAGTTGATCTACATCTTCAGCGTCCTTCGGCTTGTACATTTCCTGTAATATCAACAGTATGTGCGCGTGCGGCAATCCCCTCTTTTGAAACTCGACCACGTATACAAAAGCTTCGACCCTGCCGAATATGTGACGCTCGGTTATGTCACGCATGAGATCCTGGAGTTTCAGGTTGAACACCCTGGACACCAAATCCGGTCTGTCAGAAGATGCCACTCTCGGAGGTAGATTCTCCACTATTTCAGGCCACCTAGGGTTACACGTGAAAGTAATGAACAAATCGGGTTTACCAAATTTTCGCACAATCGCCATGGCGTCTTGATAATTTTGTTGCATGCAACGCGGACTGCCTGCGAAGGAAGAGGGCAGTATGACGCGACGGCCAATGGCATGTTGCTGATCCCGCGAAACGTCCTGTACAGCGAGATGATCCATCAGGCCCTGGAAGGATTCGGAGCGCAACTGGTCCTGGTTGTTTCGCAAATATCTCAACCGGCTCGCCTCGACTCTGACGTAATGGTCGCACACGTATTGTTGCAACAAAAATCGACCGTTGTGAATGGCACTAAACCGAGCGTTCGGCTCGTTGAGGCCGTCATAACGAACGGCCAAACGATAACACGAATACTCCTTCAGTGAAACGTTTTGATTGACGTGGGTGCGGCGCGGTCCTTCGTGCGGCATGTGGGTGGCCCATCCGCTTTCGCCATGGGGAAAGAATAGCGGGTACAGCAAAGGGTCCGCATGACGGCTCGTGGAAGGCATTCGTCGGTGGTTGACGTTGGGATTCGGATTCCTATCGTAAACAACGAAGTCCACGTTTTGCGGAGGGTCGCCGTCGTTACCGACAAACACTGCGGCGATCTCACGCACGGCCGGCTGGTTTCGGCGTCCCGGGTCTCTTGAATCACGTACGAAATGCATACTCACAGTCCGAGGCGGTCTCGCCGGATTTTCCGCCGCAGCCAAAATCTGTTCTCTGTTCCACATCTCCGTCATGTGCATGAACATTCGGGCGTACGGGTTGATCTCTCGCAGCATGATGTCCAATCTGTCCAAAAGATCCGGTCTACACGCGGAGTTGACGGGGTTTCGAATGCGGCTCTCGGTCGCCAACCGCGTGTCCACGAAGTACAGTTGACAGAACCGTGGAATGACGTCCGGTCCGGCGGCCGCGTCACTGATCAGGTGATACGTTTGGCCGTGCATGACGAATGTTCTGGGTCCTCGTCCCGGTGGTGCCTGGAAATCTTGCGTGATCAGAGACGCGAACGCCATGGCATTGTTGTACTGACGGACCTCGCTCTGAAAATGCCTGTTCTCCGAGCCGTCTTCGCTGAGCAGTCTTCGCAACGCAAGCGGAACCTCTCCCAACACTCTGTCACCTGTCAACAAAACCTTACCGTCCCTACAACAAATAAAATGCTCGCTTACGAAATTTCTCGCGTAGCAGTGAGGACAAACGCGATCCATCGGTCCGATGTGCAAGCGGTCGGGTGCGTGTGCGCCAACTCGGGCGGCGATCAGTTCTTCGACGACTACGATGTTGGCCATCAAGTCTTCGTCGTTCCGGTCGTCGACCAGGTCAACGTCGTTCACCGCTACCTCTTCCACCTCGACGATCCCAAGGTCGATATCACCAACAACGTCTTCGATCTCTTCGACCGCTACGTCGACGACAACATAGTCCATGTCCACTGGGCCGTTGACCATCGCCTGCCCTCCGTCGGCTAAGGCGTTGTACTGAAGGGAACCTTCAACATCGATGTTGACATCATCATCACCCACTACGTCGACTTCAACGTAATTTTGACTGATGTCCATGTCCACCGGAACGTCGACGAACGCCTGTCGATCTTCGCCGCCAACATTGTCCTGTAAAATAAAATTACCTTCGACAACGGCGTGCGGGACCACGTGGACCGCTGCTACTGGTGCGTCGGGCAAAACGGCATTTCTCGGTACTGCGTCACGGCGGAGAAAACGTCGAACGGCCGTAAGCGTGAAGTCGTCACGATCGAAATGTCTCGAACACAGTTTCGACGACGCGAGTACTTGGTTCCGATCAATGCCGTGACGGGAGACAAAATCTAACCATTCGTTCCGAACCGTTTGGTCCGTCTTCGGGAAATGATGAAGGGAAATGCCCACGCGGCGGACAGGTCCACACATGATACACGTGGGTGCCATCACAAAAAAAAATCTGAAACTAAAGAAAAAAAAAAAAATCTGGAAAAAAAATTAGAATTAGACACAAAAAAAAAAAAAAAAAACCGACAATCTAAACTGAAAAGTTCCAATTGACGGCACAGCAATAAAGCATTCGAAATGTAACAGAGTACAATCAAATGACAGCGCAGTAAAAGCGGAAGTACATCCAAGTGCTACGACGTTCATCGAAGCACAGACAAATCTTTTGTCTACGGCGCAGACGGCTACGTGCAAGGGGAAAACCCACAATATCTAACGGACCGGACGGCGTCGTTCGACGGTGTAGCCAACACTCGCATAACTCGACAGTTTAGCCAACACTCGCGACGTACATGCAAACAAACGTCACAATTTATTATATATACAGCACTATACAAACATTTTTCAATATATTAATTGTTTTAAACTTGTATGCTATAAAAATTCATATTAAACAACATTGAGTATAGTGTATGAATAAAAACACACTATACCTATTAATGACACAGTGTACAACATAGTCATTGTAAAGCAAATATTTTTATTACTATAAAACTTTCCAGTAAGCTAGGGTTTAAGTAAATAAACTATACTAAGACAATAATAGTTTAATATTGTATTAGGAGAAGAAAAGGGTATTATTAACCAAGCTCTTGGTTACAATAGCACTGCACTCTGTTCGAGCATTTCTCAATCCATTACTCTGCAACCTACTATGAGCACTAAAAGTACCACTAAAAGTACGCAGTATAGTTGAAGATATTTTAAAAAGACATTTATAGCACAGTGGAATAAGAGCATTAAAAAATGTAATATTGGTTACTTTATTTTATTTTTGTCATTAGCACCAATGGCATTCCAATAAAAAAAGTATGATGAAAACATATAACAAAATATTAAACTTACTGGGCTTTCTTGTTTTCATTTAATTTTATCCAAGTGCAAGGACAGATACACCATAATACTCTTTTACTAAAACCGAAAAAACAAAAATTCAATATATTATATAAGTTAAAAAATGTAATACTCACCATGTCTTCTTTTTATATCTTAATATATTATCATTAAAGTGAATCACATTGAATTGTTCTTTTGCAGTAAACTAAAAATATTGACAAACGCTATAAGATTCCTACAGTCGAAAAAAATAATGTATTAATAACCAAGCAATTTTGGTAAATAAGTAAACCTACTAATGTTCGAATATTTGATTATTCATCAACCTATAACCGACCACGAAGTATGATAATAGTAATTAACATGAATTAAAGACACAAATAAAGCTTAGTTGAACGAAAGAATTAAAAAATGTAATACATACCATTTTTTATTATTTTTATACATGTGTATATGTAATTAATTACATCTTTTCCATAAATAATATTGAATAATTCCTTTCCAGTGTACGAAATATAATTAAAACACCTTACAGCTATACATTATAGTTGTACATTATATGTGTCTTTTCCTGTAACAAACCAATAGTGTATATAGAATGGAATAAATAATAAATTTTAATATGGTTTTAAAACAGATAAAAAATGTAATAATATAACATAATTGAAAGCTTAACTTTTAAAATGGAAGTAAAAATGGACACACAAAAAAAAAAAAAAGTATAGACATCCGGACGTAGATTTCCTTTGACATATCAAGATTGGATAGGTTAGTATTGTAAGTGAATATTAATTCAATTTCAGTATTACGTGAGCATTATTCATTTTAACTTATTGAATAAAAAATATGATTATTGATAATCACATTAGTCTTTCCTGTAACAAACCAATAAAATACCAATATCATTATATTAATTATAATAATAACTGTGGTATGTGAACAATACAATGTATAATAATATCTTTATTTTGTCAAGCACTTGAAATTTTCCTTTACAGTCACATATATATATTACATTATATATATAATTGATTGATAAAATTAAATAAACATAATACTTACTATGCTTTCTTAGTTTATTAAAGTTTTAACTGTTACGACTATATGATCCTTCTCCCACTGTAGAATAAAAAACATTCAATGCATAGTTGAATAACACAATTAAAAATGTAATACATACCATGTTTTAATAGTGTCGTTCAATAACATTGAATCACATTCCTTTTCAGTCAACAAAGTATACCAACAAACACTATCAAATTCTCCACCTACAGTTGAAAAAAATTAATAATAATCAAGTATTTAATACGTACAATTTATTTTGAACAGTATCTCATTAGCACCAATGACATTGAATTCCATTCCAAAAGTATATTGAAAACATAATTCAATTTTGTTTTCCAAATTCTATAGCTCATCAATCAAAATAAATATATTTAATATATTTAAAGCATACAATAATAAATTAGTATTAAAAATGTAATTCAATGATGTTTTCTTATTTCTGTAATACCAATAAAGTAACACCGAGTGAAAAGATTAAAACTATAAGATTCTTCTCCTACATCATATTTTAAAAACACATTCAATGCATTTAGAAAATGTAATACATACCATGTTTTCTTATTTTTATATCTGTGGGTCTTTTCAATAGTATCATTACAGTCATTAGGTACAGTCATTCGCATTGAATTATAGCATTCCAGTCAACTGTAATATGCATATATTATTATTAGATTATAATATGCATAGTACACTACAAAGCTCTATCCATATAATTTTTGATAAAACAGTTACAAATTAATGATGTATTTAAATTATTTTAAAAACACATTTAGAGTGTGGTTGAATAATAATACAATCTAAAAATGTAATACATACCATCTCTACATGTTTTTAAATGTGTCATTTCATTCACATTGAATTATAGCATTCCAGTCAACTATAATATGCATATATTATTATTAGATTATAATATGCATAGTACACAACAAAGCTCTCTCCCTATAATTTTTGATAAAACAATTCCAAATTAATAATGTATTTAAAATATTATAAACACACATTTAGAGTATAGTTGAATAATAATACAATCTAAAAATGTAATACATACCATCTCTACATGTTTTTAAATGTGTCATTTCATTCAAAATCCTTTTAACAATGTAAACCGACAAATACTATCAGATTCTCAACCTACAGTTGAAAAAAATCAAGTATTATTATCAAATAATCAATCAAATCTCCGATTATGGTACCCATGTTTGATTACCCTTTAACCTACTATTAGGAATGAAAACAATAATTTAACGTTGATTAAAGATAAAATAGAAGCTAAGTTGAAGTTGAATGTAATACGTACCATTTTATTTTGAATAGTTTCATTAGCACCAATGACTTTGAATTCCATTCCAATAAGAAAAGTATAATGAAAACATACGGCTATTCGGAAAAATAAATCATATCAAATTTGACGTAATAATTTAAAAGCACGATTAAAAACATACCAGGTTTTCATTGCTTTTTAGCTGTGTGTAATTATATAACGAAAACAAATAGAAGTCACATATATATTTGTTAATAAGTTAAAACTTAAAGAACGAAAAAAAAAAGTTAAAACTTAAACGGAAAAAAAAAAAAGTTGAAACTTTAACGGAAAAAAAAAAAAAAATTCGGAGCGAAAAAAAAAAAACAGATGTTCCCGATGGCGTCGTTCGTCGGCGGCTGTGCAATTCAACGGCGGCAGTACAAATGCTACGCAACAAACGTCGAACCGTACGGGCAGGGTTCGAACCGGGTACCTACAGATCCTATCGCCTAACGCCTAATGCCTACCTACCTAGCGGTCGAGTTGAAAATCATGGCGAAAATCGGGGCATTTAAACGGTGCGGCGGACGCGAAAAGGTAGATAAGGTAAGCGGACGACCGCGGAATAGTGACGTCACGCGGGCGCGAAACGTCACGGAGGCGCGAGGGAAACAGGTACCGATCGCCGCGATTGGACGGACCTTAATTAGATATATATATGGATTTTTCATCCGGTCGAATCGGGAAAACGGCTCGTCGGAAAATTCAAAGGACGGCCGAAATGGATAGAGGAGGAAAAAGGCAACGGGACGGGACCGATGAAATAGGTAAAAAGCTCCCGGGGAATAAAAAAAACCGTCGACCAATGGGAGCGCGAGTTATTTTTTTATATAATAGACTAGCTTCTGTGTGCCTCGCTGAGGGTGTAATTCGCTTTTAATTTAATATAATTAATAAATTAATAATTCAAAACATTTTTATGTAGAACTGCAACAATCTACCACGGTTACGAATCGTGTGATAATTATAACTTTTGATTACACGTACGGGTGGAAAACTGAGACGCCTTCGGCATCAACAGCGTCCGCTATCTAGCAGTCACTGTTTGCACAATCTTTTTTAAGTTCACAATGAGTAAGAATTGTAATTTGTTATACTTTACCGTAGAAAATTGGAATCAAAATATTGAATGTAATCGTTAAGGGTAACTACATTGTTGTATAATTCATTTGAATTGCTTCAACAAATGTTTTTAATCGTACAAAAGTTAATATACCTACCTAATCGTTTCATTATTAGCACCACAGTACCATACCCTCAATTAACATGTGTTAAACATATAAAACCATGTAAAAAAGTAAAACTATCAAACAGCAGAGAGCAATAATAATTATTTAATAGATGGAATAGAATTAAAAAAGGATTTTTAGGATTTTGTATTCATGAAAGTAGTCCACAATGAGTAAGAATTGTAATTTGTATTACTTAACCGTTGAAAATTGGAATCAAAATATTGAATGTAATCGCTAAGGGTACCTACATAGTATAATTTATTTAAAGAGCACCAAAAATTGTTTTTAATTGTAATAAAGTTAATATACTTGTTTCATTATTATTACTGCAGTACCATACCCTCAACTGACATGTGTCAAAAATATAAAACCATGTAAAATAGTAAAACAATCAAATAACACAGGGCAATCCACATTATATTTGAAAATAATCGAATAGAACATTATGTGTCTCCACAACAATAGTTAAAGTTTAAATCTATCACATTTATTTCTAAACAGATGGAATAGAATCTAAAAAAAGTATTAATATACATATAGATCTTGATATTTCAATTATAGAATAAAACAACTCTTGATGATTATAAATATATTATAAGTGTCTTCTCCTGTGATAAACCATTAGCATATCGAAGTGAATAAAAGTAATAAATTTTAATATGATTTAAAAACACATTAAAAATGTATAGCTTTAAAAAGTATGACACAATTTAAAAATGCAATATATAACATGTTTGATTTCTAATTATCAATCAATATGTAGTACAATCAACAATAATTAAATGGATAAAAATAAATACATTTCATTTAAATAACAGAGATAAGCATTGATATGTAGATAGATCTTGTTGTAAGTGAATACTAAATGATATATGATTATTGCACAATAATGAACATTGGTATTAGGAATAGTGAATATGTTCTAATTTGTTCAAAACTTGTAGGTATGCTATAAAATTTCATATTAGACAACTTTGAGTATAGTGTATGAATATAAAACGCAAACTATACTGATAGTTTTAAAAACACAGTGTAAAACATAATCATTGTAAAGCAAATATTTTTATTATTATACAACGATCCAGTAATATAGGGTTTAAGTAAATAAACTATACTAAGACAATAATATTTTAATATTATATTAGGAGAAAAAAGGGGTATTTATAACCAAGCTGTCGGGTACAATAGTACTACACTCATGTTCAAGCATTTCTCAATCCATTAATCTGCAACCCACTATGAGCAAAGTACACAGTATAGTTTAAGATATTTTGAAAAGACACATTTACAGCATAGTGAAATAAGACTATTAAAAAATGTGTAATATTGTTTACATTGTTTATTTTTGTCGTTAGCACCATTGACTTTGAATTCCATTCCATTCCAATAAAAAAGTATGAAAAAAAATACAACTTACACACTTGGATAAATATATCAAATTGTATTTAACATATTATTAAAAAACAAATTTATGTTTGTGTGTAAAAAATATCATCAAAGTCAATCAAATTCCTTCCCGTTCGACAAAAATCAATGGACACATCTGATAGCTCTCCTATTAATATTATTTGACAAAATAAATTTAAAAAAAAACAGGTTTTCGTTATTTTAATTCTGTGTTTGGTTTGAATAGCACTAATGCCATTGAATTCCATTCCATTTTCCAAAGAAAAAAGAATAATGAAAACATACAACAGCTTATTTATGATTTACAAAAAAAGTAAAACTTACTGGGCTTCCTAATTTTCATGTTATAAAAGTTTTCATTTAATTTTATCCAAGTGTAAGGACTGATACACTATAACATTCTTTTACTAAAACCGAAAAAAAAAACAATCAATATATAATAAGTAGTCGAAGGAATGAGATTTAAAATGTGTAATACGTACCATGATTTCTTTATTTTGAATAGTATCTCGTTAGCACCAATGACATTCCATTCCAGAAGTATAAGAAAAAAATACAACAGCTATCCGCCTATATTTGGAAAAGTATATCAAATTAAATGTGTGTAATTAACATAATTTAAAGACATACCTGTTTTTCATTGTTTTAAAACTGTGTGCGTTTTTTATCATATCATATCAGAAATTGTACATTGAAAACATCCGATTAGCCATCTCCTTACTTTATTTTTTGGTAATAGCTGTAATAGCTGTGTTATGTGAACAATATTACCTATGTTGTGTTTGTTTTTATAGCAACATTTTGTCAATAATTTGAATTTTTCCTTTGCAGTCAACCAAATATACTGAAAACTTCCTATAGCTCTCTATAGTTTTTGGTAAAAAAAATCAAAATAAATGTATTTAACATCATATAATTGAATTATAGTATTAAAAATTTAATTCAATTCTGTTTTCATATTTCTATAGTATCAAAAAAGTAACACCAAGTGTAAAGATAAAAAATATAAGATTCTTATCATACATCATATTTTAAAAACACATTCAATATCTGAGGGTCTCTTCAATAGTATCATTACAGTCATTTCGAAAAGTCATTCACATTGAATTATAGCATTCCAGTTAACTGTAATATGCATATATTATTATTAGATTATAATATGCATAGTACACAACAAAGCTCTCTCCCTATAATTTTTGATAAAACAATTCCAAATTAATAATGTATTTAAAATATTATAAACACACATTTAGAGTATAGTTGAATAATAATACAATCTAAAAATGTAATACATACCATCTCTACATGTTTTTAAATGTGTCATTTCATTCACATTGAATTATAGCATTCCAGTCAACTATAATATGCATATATTATTATTAGATAATAATATGCATAGTACACAACAAAGCTCTCTCCCTATAATTTTTGATAAAACAATTCCAAATTAATAATGTATTTAAAATATTATAAACACACATTTAGAGTATAGTTGAATAATAATACAATCTAAAAATGTAATACATACCATCTCTACATGTTTTTAAATGTGTCATTTCATTCAAAATCCTTTTAACAATGTAAACCGACAAATACTATCAGATTCTCAACCTACAGTTGAAAAAAATCAAGTATTATTATCAAATAATCAATCAAATCTCCGATTATGGTACCCATGTTTGATTACCCTTTAACCTACTATTAGGAATGAAAACAATCATTTAACGTTGATTAAAGACAAAATTAAAGCTAAGTTGAAGTTGAATGTAATACGTACCATTTTATTTTGAATAGTATCATTAGCACCAATGACATTGAATTCCATTCCAATTAGAAAAGTATAATGAAAACATACGGCTATTTGGAAAAATAAATCATATCAAATGTAACGTAATAATTTAAAAGCACAATTAAAAACATACCAGGTTTTCAGTGCTTTTTAGCTGTGTGTAATTGTATAACGAAAACAAATAGAAGTCACATATATATTTGTTAATAAGTTAAAACTTAAACGAAAAAAAAAAAACAAATCGATTCCGATATATCAGACATTGACGGCGGCTATACATTTCGGCGGCGGCAGCACAACAATTACTACCCAACAAATGTCAGAAAGTTACAGTCATTAGGTACAGCCAGTGGCGGCGCCAGAATTTTAATATCGGGTGGGCCAGGCTGGGGCCCAAATTTTTTAGGGAGAGCCAAATTGTTGACTTGATATATATATATATATATAAACAATAGTGATGACAGGCAATTACAGAGGGGGATGGGAGGGTCAACTTCTAATTTTTCATTTTTTTTTACACTTCATTGTGTAAACTTACTAAAACAATGATTTGTAAACATGTATTAATAGTATTTACTACAACTTACAAGATAATATTATTTCAAAAGTATCTAAAAATAGAATGTTTTCCCTTGTAATTTCTTTATCATAGTTGGTCAATAATCTAAACCCGTAATTCATGGAATTTTCAACAAAATTAACATTGATTAATATTTAATAATAACTAATAAGTATAACTTTTTATTTTCGTATTCAGCCGCTGGAAAATAAACGTTATTTATGAGGCTTGAAAGCATAGTGCATAGTTTTCAACCCATTCAAAATGTTGTTCACGACATCTATTATGACTTAATATTTTCATATTTTAATAAATCATGATTTAGTCATGAGATATTTTTTAGTATTCTAATATGATTAAATTTAATTTTTGAGGTGGGCCACAGGGGGGGCCCGAGACTTTTTAAGGTGGGCCCGGGCCCACCCTGGCCCACCCCTGGCGCCGCCACTGGGTACAGCCATACGTATTTAACTATAGAATTCCAGTCAACAAAGCTCTTTCCCTATAACAATTAAAATTTATTATGTATTTAAAATATTTTAAAAAAAATTCGGAGCGAAAAAAAAAAAAAAAGAAATCATATGTTCCCGATGGCATCGTTCGTAGGCGGCTGTACAAATCAACGATTACTGCGCAACAAACGTCGAACAGTACGGGCAGGGTTCGAACCGGGTACCTACAGATCCCATCGCCTAACGCCTAATGCCTACCTACCTAACGGTCTAGCTTCTGTGTGCCTCGCTGAGGGTGTAATTCGCTTTATATATAATTATAATAATAAAAATTAATAACTAAATTAATATTCAAAAAACCTTTTTATGTAGAATTAAAACAATATACCACGGTTACGAATCGTGTGATAATTATAACTTTTGATAACACATGAGGGTGGAAAACTGAGACGCCTTCGGCGTCAACAGCGTCCGCTATCTAGCAGTCACTGTTTGCACAATCTTTTTTTAGTTCACAATGAGTAAGAATTGTAATTTGTAATATTTTACCGTAGAAAATTGGAATCAAAATATTGAATGTAATCGTTAAGGGTAACTACATTGTTGTATAATTCATTTGAATTGCTTCGACAAATGTTTTTAATCGTAAAAAAGTTAATATACCTATATTTCATAATTAGCCCTACAGTACTATACACTCAATTCACATGTGTCAAACATATAAAAAAATGTGAAATAGTGAAACAATTAAACAGCTGAGGGTAATAATAGTTATGGAATAGATGGAATAGAATTCAAAAAAAGTATTGATATGCATATAGATCTTGATATTTCGATTATAGGATAAAATATCTCTTTATGATTATAAAAATATTATAAGTGTCTTCTCCTGTAATAAACCAATAGCATATTGAAGGGAATAAAATAAATACATTTTAATATGATTTAAAAACACATTAAAAATGTATTGCTTTTAAAAGTATGGCACAATTAAAAAAATATAATATTTAATCATTATTATATGTTAAGGTACAATGCGAATATCACAATTTAAAAATGCAATATATAACATATTTGAATTCAATCAGTATGTAGTATAACCAAAAATAATTAAAGGGTAAAAAAAAAACATTTAAATATAACAGAAATAAGCATTGATATGTAGATAGGTCTTGTTATAAGTGAATACTAAATGATAAATGTTTATTGCACAATAATGAATCCAGTAAGATAGGGTTTAATTAAATAAACTATACTAAGACAATAATATTTTAATAGTATATTAGGAGAAGAAAAGGGTATTTATAACAATAGTACTACACTCATGTTCGAGCATTTCTCAATCCATCACTCTGCAACACACTATGAGCAAAGTACACAGTATAGTTTAATATATTTTAAAAATACTTTATAGCATAGTAGAATAAGAGCATTAAAAATGTGTAATATTGTAAACTTTATTTTATTATTGTCATTAACACCAATGGCATTGAAAACAAATTTATAATTATTCAACACATAATTTAAAGACACAGTTAAATAATAGCCAAAAAATAGAACAAATGTGAACAATAAAATTTTAAAAAGTGATGAACATAAGTTGATGATTTTATATCTGTTTGTGTTTAAAAAAATATCATCAAAGTCAATCACATTCCTTCCTGTTCGACAAAAATCAATGGACACATCTAACAGCTCTCTCCTAATAATATAAATAAATAAATAAATAAATAAATAAAAATACATAGCTGGTTTTCTTCATTTTAAACCTGTGTTTGTTTTGAATAGCACTTATGACATTGAATTCCATTCCATTTTCCACAGAAAAAAGAATAATGAACACATACAACAGCTTATTTATGATTTACAAACAGAGTAAAACTTATTGGGCTTCCTTATTTTCATGTTATATAAGTTTTCATTTAATGTTATCCAAGTGTAAGGACTGATACACTATAACATTCTTTTACTAAAACTGAAAAAAAAAAACATTTAATAAATAAAATGTATTCAAAGGAATGAGTTAAAAAATGTGTAATATGTACCAAGATTTCTTTTTTTTGAACAGTATCTCATTAGCAGTAATGTAAGCGTTTCCCATATATCATAATAGTTATAATAATAGCTGTGTTATTTAATCAATATTACTTATGTTGTGATTGTGTTTTCAGCAACATTTTGTCAATAATTTGAATTTTTCTTTGAAGTCAACAAAATACATTGAAAACTTCCTATAGCTCTCTATAATATAAATATATAAAATATAAAAAAATCAAAATAAATGTATTTAACATATTTTATTACCATATTTAAAGCTAATAATTGAAAAATAGTATTAAAAATTTAATTCAATTCTGTTTTCATATTTCTATAATATCAAAAAAGTAACACCAAGTGTAAAGATTAAAACTATAAGATTCTTAAATATTTTAAAAACACATTCAACGCATTTAGAAAATGTAATACATACCAAGTTTTCTTATAATTATATCTGTGGGTCTCTTTAATAGTATCATTACAATCATTTGGTACAGTCATTCGCATTGAATTATAGCATTCCAGTCAACTGTAATATACATATATTATTATTAGATTATAATATGCATAGTACACAACAAAGCTCTCTCGCTATAATTTTTGATAAAACAATTTCAAATTAATAATGTATTATAAATATTATAAAAACACATTCCGAGTATAGTTGAATAATAATACAATCTAAAAATGTAATACATACCATTTCTACATGTTTTTAAAAGTGTCATTAGTGTATACCGACAAATACTATCAGATTCT
>JASXSY010003303.1:0-19862 GCA_034509805.1 Sipha maydis
TATTGGCAGTAGGCTACACAATATAATAGAAACGAGCTACTAAAAAAAAAAAAACTATCGACTATTAATAGTTGTCTACTGCACACCGCTGTGATTATTTGAAGGAATAAGTAATATTGAACAAGGAACGTTTTTATAACTAGAGCAGATCTGAATGTGCTAGAAATAAAACCAGATGTATTTACATATTATTTATTATTATGTATCTTAAAATGTACCAATATACTCGAAAAATGTAATTTTTGTTAAAAGCTATAAAACTAGAAATTTTTTTTTAATGAGTTGTTTAATAACAAATAAAATATTTGCTAAAAACTTATAGAATACTCATAAGTAATACAATTAAAAAACATGAAATTCAAATATATATATATATAATACATTTACATAAATGTTGTATATGTATGTAGAACGACCAACTTGTATTTATTTATTAGGTATGAATAAGAAATTATGGAAAAATCGATTATCCCAAAAAGCACATCGACTCCATTGATCTATAGTATAGATAGTATGATCTCAATTTCTAAACATTCATTAAATAATAATACCTAACAATCGGTGTTTTTTATATATATATTATAAAATATACAAATGTTTTCTAATTAGTCAAGACATAGGCGTCTTTAAGGGATAGCGAAGGATAACAACTGATATTTTACCATTTTTTTTTTTTTTTTGGTATAGTATTCATAGTTAATATATAATCTTTAGCAGAACCGGCGTTAGGGGTGGATGAACTGGATTTACGACCAGAGTGCTTGTTAAAAGGGATGCCTCAATGATATAATGTTGAAACTGAAAAAAATATAGAAATATAATTATAATATTCTATCCATTCTATCGACTATTATTTATGACTATTATGATACGTATATAATAATTAAGTCCATAGATAATAAATTATTATTAACATAAGTAATTTCTCATTATCGCTATTTATTTAAAATTTAGAATCAGATAGCGATTTAAATTAAAATGACCCAGGGCGCTAATGATTCTATTGCCGGAACTGATCTTGAGTTCGTTCATTAAAACATAACTTTAATTGTTAAATAAACAATACATTAATTGTTTTGGAAAATTTGAAAATGTATAAGATATTTACCTTGAGTACTGTATTCAAATGAGAAAATGTGAAAAATATTAATAAGAATGATTGAAATCGATAAATACAAATTAAATTATTTACTCAGTTTTGAAAGTATAAGCAAATATTATACAAGATAAAGATTTTTAAAAAAAAGTACAAAAAAGATAGTTCCTAATAAGAAAATTTAAATTTTATAATGAAAATAGTAAGTAAAGCATTATTTAAGATTTTTTTCTAAATTATGCTTATGAGTTATAACATATCAATATGTAAGTATACAAAATCCTCCAAGTAGGTATAACTATATATTTTTATACTATATACATAAATCCAATCCCTGCAATTAGAACAATCTGAAGGATCTTTAGGGTCTGGAATAAATTAATTTGGGGTTCCCTCAATCTTCACGAAAATATACGAGTATGATAAAAAATATATACCAAGTTTGCAAAATGTTGGTAAATATATATATTTAGTTTATTTTAGTATAGTTTTCCAAACTTCAACTGATATAAGTCATTTAAATGCATCAATACAATTAATTAATTTTTTAATAACTTCTACTTACGAGTATATTAAAAATTTAATTTAATCCGAGATAATTTATAAACAATCACGGAAATAAGAAGTTGAATGTTGTCGCGTTGGTACTTGCGATAACGAATTTCTAAGTAAATTTGGATAGAATTATATAATTCTTCATATTCCGGCAATAACTATAATTAATTAAAGTTATAAAAGTTTAAAAATTTAAATAACTGAAAATATAGATTGAATAATAGCACTTAAATATAAATTGAAATTAATTTTATTTAATTCAATTAATTAATATTTAATAAAGAAAAATAGTTTTTAGGAATAATATATATGTATTAATAACAATAATCTCTAAATGGGTAATGCCGAGAGTTTCTAATAAATTTGGGCTTTACGTGGGCTCCTTTTAAAGTTTTTTCTGGGGCTTGAGACAAAATGATTCCGTTGCCCTCCTCTCTGATGACGATCGTACATACCATAATATATATTGTGATTAGTGAGTATTAACAATTTTAATAGTATAATTATTATACGACCAAAATATAATCATTAAAATATTTCATAGGTATTAAGCATTGATATTTTAAGTGTGATTTGTAATGAACATAATCGATCGAATATAAAATGGAATAAAACTGACCTAATAATACTTAATAATTGTCATTATTTTTCTTTGTTATAACTTCATCAAATAAAACATAGTAAATAGTAATACATTGTTATCATAAAGTATAAACAAATGCGTAATGATTTTGTAAAATTCGTCGATAAAATGGAACACAATACAACAAATATAGAAATAAATTAATACTATTAATTCAAATTATGATTATGAAAGTAATCGTTTAATAGTAACATTCGACGATCAAACAATTAATTAAAAATATTAGTTGCTCTAAAAACGAAATTTAAACCTTTCTAGAAACTAGACTAAATATATGAGTAATTTCATGACGAATCATCTCATCGTGAATTACAACACTTTAGTAAAAACCGTTTAAAATGTGTTCATAGGTAAGGTTTTTTCCTAGAATAATCTATGCATAAGTAGTATTACCAGTTATTAACCAGTATGTTTTCCTATAACTCACCTTTACTCAACATTTATAATATAATTTACCTCAACAAAAATATTCTTTTTACTCTACGTACACACATAAACAACAAACGATAAGATAATGTCTTTGATCGTATTATATGTGTTCATATTATTTATCAACAATGAAATGATAAGTTAAAAAAAATTATTTTATCGAATCTTCCCTCATAATTATCTTATATACTACCATATATTTAGACTTATTTCATATTATTACACTTTCGACGAGAATCTTAATATTTCCAGAAATGTATTACCAATATAGGGGTATGTAAACAACATTCTATGGGCCTCGTAAATCCAAGTCATAGTTTCAAATAAATTATTAAAATTAGTTGATTAAATATGATTAATTTAAATTATCTATCGGGCAAATATTATTACAAACGTAATAAATATGTATATAGAATGAATATAGGTAACATGTGAAGAGAACTCAAGATACAACTGTAGTCTACGACCATTACTAGTTTCGCTACGTAAATTTGATCCAGTAACGATTACCATAATCAGAAACGAGGATAAAAATTGTTTTTCTAAAACAGATCTGTAATTGATAATACTGTCTTTGTACCTGCGGCGATAATAATATTACATAGGTTACCATGTTACCTACGTTAACATGACATATGTCCGGCAAATAGCTCTATATTATACGTTTTGGCTGTACATTAATATCCATGTGCATTTTAAGGGCAAAAGATAATATTTAAAACCAGTTTTTCGTGCAGATAATGATGTTCAAAGAAAGCGACGTATGTAAATTGTATACACATACACACATAGACACATACGCACACATACAGATATTTATAAAATTCGTATTTCACAATTTGATTTGCATATTATACGTACCAGTGGAAAACGATCCGAAGTACGATTCTATTAAAATGTATGGCTCGTGGACGAGTTGAGAGTGACGCTGTGACGTTCAGTTTTCCGTCCGTAAAAACTGCGGCTGTTCCCAGGTACGGCGTGTAATGCGGACACAACGTTATGCTAAAAATCCGAGACTGGCGCGTGTGTCGTCGCCGTCGCTCGTCGTTCACCGCCGCCGAAGCCGCCGCCGTCTCTTTGCTGTTGCCGCCGTCGGTCGGAGTACCTACCGACGTAATAATTTAAACGCGCGCGCGGTTCGGGAGCGATTTTTTTCTGTGGAAATAAAATGTAATTAAAAATAAATAAACAATTCAAATCGCTCGCACACGATACCACCGCGGTGTATCACGGTACGCATAATATCTGGTACTGTGCGATGCATGTAGGCATGTACTCGTAGACGCGGAAGTGTTGCGAGTGGGTTAGGTCAGGTTAGGTACGTATATAATTAGGTACGATGAGTGCACGGGACGACAATGTTTTTATTGTATTATTATTATTATTATGTTCAATAATATTAATGAGCTACGTATACATATTTATATATGTTTCAGCGTGCGTGCGTTCATACGATATTATTACATTATTTCCGTATTATGGTAATTATTTCGCAATCACGCGCGAATTTTTATTTCTGTTGTTCCTTTTACATTTTTCCTCGTCGGAATCGCAATTGGCGAGTACTACACTAAAAATAACACCTGTAACGACGATACATCACAATACCGCGTAAAGTATATTACGGCGGACGAATCACTACGACGACGACGACGACTAAACGCGTCTAAAATATAATTCTATACGTGCGGTGCACGGTTTCGTGTAAAAGGCATTTGCCTAAACAAACATACAAATGTACACACACTCAGGTCAAACGATGACCTTTCAAGTTTTGGGTGTAGCCCTTGTACGCCGTCGACCACATCGCAGCTAGCGGCGCGTAAAAAATATGAAAAAATATAATAATATGTGGTGTATATTATACGTACGATGCGTGTATAGGAGTTATAGAAAACGTATACACGTTTATTATACACACAATACCGACACGATAACAGATGAAGCGAAAAAAGTCGTTCGCGCACCGCATTCCATTATTTACGCGTATGTGAAGTATGCGAGTTACACGTGTGCACACATTCGTGGGTAACGTACCAGTGTACAACAGTATAATATAACGTGTATGTCACATACCTGTTACGTATGCACGCACACCAGCGCACTCCCGACCGATCCGCCGTCGCCGCGTATGACGTGCACAGAGATCCGGGCGTAGCACTCCCTCTGTACGGGCTGTTCAGCACCGTTCACGTCGCGATCACTATGCTTGCCTGCCGTCGTCGGTACTGTTAATTTTGCATACAAATGTAATTGTCTGTACGTGTGTGTACGTGTGACGCACGCAGCGTGCCCTCGCCCGACGGAACACCATCGTGGAGCAGCGCAGTGGAACCGCACGTCGCAGCACAACCCGTAAAATAATGTGCGGAATGTTATAGACACCGTGCGTGTTATTCGGCTCTCGTTCTCAGTCCGATTCACACATTTACAATAATAATAACACGATTTATATGAGCATTTATTTGAACACATGTGCATACACACTATAGGTATACGTTGTATAAAGTATAAATATTAAAATGTCGAGTAGGTACATTTACACAGTATGTAGTATAAATATCGAATATCATACCTGTGTTATGTAGGTATGGTACGGTGCAGAGGTCGGAAAGTAACTTCTGTAGGAGTTTAGATTCTTAAAATAATAAAATAGATAGGGTCTGTAGAAAAAAAAAAAACAGTGCGATTGTAATATCTGTGTTTTATTTTTAAACTTGTAACTTTGTATAGATACAATATTATGGTTTACCTAACCTAGTAAACGTATTTATTTAATAACAATTATTTTCGCAAACGTTTGAATTAAGTATGTAATACGTATATTGGTTATTATACGATTTTAAATTTCAATGTGTGTATTTATCGTATAGACCTTGACAGTTTCGCCACTATTGGTAGGGGGAGAGGGGTCATAGCACTCTCAAATGGAATTAATCTGTGCTTAAACGGGATCCCAAAAACACAAAATTGTTTTCTTGATATTTCAAAAATTGCTGTTAAAGATGTGGGATCTTTGTCAGACCCGGCTCAAGTGTTTAAACAAACATAGGCAAAATTTAGTTTTGCCACCCCTTACGTGTAAATATTTCATCAAGCATTTTTTTATGCATAAAAATTGTCCTGGAAAAATTCCGCCCTAGGCGTGGACCTGTGTCGCCTACCCCTTGAGTTGGCCTGATCTTTGTACAATCTTTGTTATTTTTCCAAACTTGAAATTATAAAAAATCGTTGAAGATATTCCAATAGAAATGAAAGACTTACAAATATGTAAATGTATTCTAAATATTGAAAGCAAAAGAACTCAAGATTTGTAAATAAAGTAATTGACGATTTTGTTAATAAAAGTCCGATTTTTTTTTTTTTTAAAATATTTATAATTAATTAAGTATTTATTTTGTTATGATAACATTAATATTATTATCTAATCTAATCAATAATCAATTAATAAAAATTATTTATTCTTAAACTTTTTAATTATAATTTTAGCTACTTCATAATTTTTATGTTATTGACAATTTAATATTTTTTAAATAATATATAATAAGTATTATATAGATAAATATTATTTTATAACTGATAAAATATTTCCAAGTAAACTATGGTTTAATTATGCATTAAAATTTTTTATATTTAGTAAGACCAAACTGCTGATATTAAAAAGTTAATATTGTCACGTTTAATTATTATGCTTATCTACTAAAATAAATTATGGTGGACAATTTTTAAAGAGTCCCAAATTATTGTTTGTACTAGGGCCTCACAAAACCTAGTTATGGCACTGGACGTCGATATATATATTTTCATATAATTTTAATAATGCTGCACTATTCATAACGAACCATATTATTTTATGTGGGCCGTGGTGATACAAAGTGATTATTTTAACGTCAAACACTTATTGATTTTTCGTCAATGTATTATTATGAAAACTATTTTTATATTGTTATTGAAATAACTTGAACCTTGTAGCTTATGTTACTTAGAAGTATTAATTTATTAAAAATATTTATTCTCTTTTAAAAAAAAATACTACTCATTATGACATCGTTCCGCTAAAATGTATAAGTCAAGAAAATTACTCCTTTTGCACTGCTTTTAATACGGTTTTATGGCGTTTCCCCAGTTCTATAGGACTATAACCATTCCTATGTATACACTCGTTTAAATTTAAACGCTTATATTATATTAAACTATTGGTTCAATAATAGGTGTTAATGTGTCTATGTTTTCAGAAAAATATTTTGATTCGATTAATTTAAAAAAAAAAAATAAGAGTTGTAGTTTAGAGCAAGTAAAATCGTGCTTGAAATATTACAATAAAAAAATAGTAAAATTAAATCTCCTTATTAATATAAGATGATTTTTCAGAAACACAAGCTGATCGTAAAAATGATTGTTTAACGTTAGAAAAATCACCTTCCAAATAATTATAAGTTATTTTGTACCTTTACTTTATAACACCAAACTACCATATTTTTTATATTAAGGGTTTGTATTACAAATATAGATCCATATTTATATAATGTATAGTATTATTAAATGGGAGGTAGGGTTTATTGACTATTACGGATGCCATAAGGAAGAAGGGTATATGCTACTAATGCAATTGCTAACGTTTTTACGGAATAATTAAAATTGTTTTAGATTCTGAACGGAGTGATGGAATCTATTGGTTTTATAATGATGTGTGTTTTTTTTTTATTTTAATTTTTTTTTTTTATTTTTTTTTTGTGTCTGACGACACCTTTTTTGGCAGTAAAAATGCTTCGATTTGCTTAAGCAGCAAATTTTCTGAAAGGAAAGTGAATGTAGATGGTACTTTGGCAAGTAAAAAATCCAACTTTTCCAATGAAAGATCGACGACCAGTGCTTCGTATACGTTTTTAACATAAATGTATGTATATATTTAAATTATTCGAACGCGCTCAATATTATTATATCGTGTATAAATATGATTCATGAGAATAATAATAATATATACCAATTTCGACGTAGAAAACCTACGCGTGGGCGAAGAGTATAAATTTGGATGCTTCTTATTTGCCCGATGTTCGAATACAAATTGTGCCGCTCCACCATTAATTTCTAAATGAAAAAATCATTATAATTCACTGTAATTAGTAGAAGTTTTACATTTTTTAAAATAACGTAAATCGTAATATTTTTTGGCGGCCTAAATTTCAATTAAAAAAAAATGTATCTTGCATAAAATTCACAGAGATTATAAGGTAATTTTAAACAAAAACAAAAATGAAATGAGTCATTCTAAGACAGTTTTCTCTTTCGATAGGATTAGGAATTAATTTACGTTATGGTATAAAAATCGCATATATTTTAAATGTAAAACTTGGAACTATGGAATCTATTGGTTTTACAATGATGTGTGTTTTTTTTTTAATTTTTATTTTTTTTCGTGTCTGACGACACCTTTTTTGGCAGTAAAAATGCTTCGATTTGCTTAAGCAGCAAATTTTCTGAAAGGAAAGTGAATGTAGATGGTACTTTGGCAAGTAAAAAATCCAACTTTTTCAATACTTTTTAAAAAAATCGAAAAAAACGATAAAAAAATTACGAAAAATCGCGTTTTTACAATTTACATTTTTTTAAAATGCTCTAACTTAAAAACCAAAAATCGCAACAACTTGAAATATTCAACAAATCTTTATATTAGCGTTCTCTATACATGGTTAAATTTTCAAAGTATTTTGACATATTTTGACTTATTTATAGACAATTTAATTTTTCGATTTTTGTTTTTAAACATCTATAAAATTTAATTGGTTTACCGAAAACTCTTGAAAATATAATACAAGGTTTATAATAAGTTAACCTTATCGTAACTAAAAAATATCGGTGATCGGTTTACTCAAATTTTTTTTATAAGCCCTTAAAGCTCAAATTTGTATAAAATGTGTAAAAATCACAATAATTTGCAAGTTATTTTGTAGATAAAAATTCATAAAATTTTTTCTGTTCATACTTAAGGTTCAAAATTTAAACACTAGGTTATCTATAAGCTACTCTTCAAAAATCATTAAAAAAATGTCTACCGGAATTAGAGGAAAAAATTTTATGACTGTTTGAAATTTAATTATTTACGAAATTGCATAAAATAGCGATTTATTCTCAAACGATTTTAAATATTTGTTATAATTCAAAAAGTATAAGTCGCAGATTTTTGAAATTTTTACCAGCTGTTAATATAAGCATTTCCTTTATGTCATATTTTTTTCAAAATATTTTATTGATTTTTAAGCCACTTATAGGCATTTAAAATATTCGACATTTTACATTTTTTTTTTATAATCGGTGATAAAAAAAATTTGGCTCATAAAATATACTTGAAAATTTAATAGAAGATTCCACAGAAATAGTTCTTATTGTCATTTAAAAATTATTAAAATCCATAGGCACAATTTTTTTTTATAAGCGTTTGAACAGCGAATATTGACATAAAATTACATGTAAAATATAATATAATGTATAATATTCTAGACTGACAAATCATATCGGTTTTTTTTAAATGCTCAAAAACTTAAAAACGAAAAACCGCAACAACTTGAAATTTTCACCAAATATTTATATTGACGTTCTCTATACATGGTTAAGTTTTCAAAGTATTTTGACATATTTTGACTTTTTTATAGACAATTTAAATTTTCGATTTTTGTAAAATTTTTGTTTTTAAACATCCATCAAATTTAATTGGCAGACCAAAAACTCTTGAAAATTATTTAATACAAATTTCATAATAAGTTAAACTTATTGTAACTAAAATATTTTGGAGATGTTGAAATTATTTTATTTATCAATTACATAAATCCATTGTTAATTTTAAAAGTCGCAATCAAGTATCAACGTCAACGTCGTCAACATGTGTAATGACCAACATACATTATACGATATCACATAAATAAATATTAAAATTGATGCTATATGTTAATATATGATATTATTATAATAACTACATGCATTATTTTTAAATAATTTAACTATATCACTGTATGCAACTGCCAACCCATCCTAATTGAAAAATATATTTATCGTTTCAAAATAAAATATACTTTTTACAATATTTATAAATAACAATGTATTATATGCTAGACAAACATATTAACTCCGTTCAGAATCATTATTCGTATACAATAATATCTTTCATTGCATTCAAATTTAACAAATCCATTGTAATAATGACCTATCCTATAAACGAGGTACACTCCACCCCCAACTGTACAGCAGAGCGAGGCCCATCCGGTTCTTTTTTAACTTTTTATGGACATTTCTTTTTCATTAATTTCAGTGGTAGGTATACTACAATTACACAATAATATAATAATATATGATCTATATGACATTGTATTTACACTGAACACGGTTTACAACTGCCCAGATAACAAATTTATATTCTAAGAATCTTCATACAACATTTTGATTGTAATATTAAGTTTATATTAATATTTTAACTGGAGTTCAACAATATTATTCAAACATTCTTAAAATGTTCTCACTTTATTAATGGTCCGCTTTTTGTACGTTTTGAGAATATTATGAATATAACATGTTTAAAATATTATACTTAAAATGTTTTAAGAACATAATAAATTAAAAATTTTTGAAATGTTATATTTTAAATATTTTAAGAACATAGTAAATTAACTATTTTTGAAATGTTATATTTATTTATTTTCAAGAATATTGTAAATTCAACATTTTATAAATAGTTTACCTAAAATATAATAGTTATATGTTCCTTATTTACTTACTAATGCCAATAAATACAAATTAGTAATATATTGATATTGATGTTAAATAGTTATTTTATTTATGTGTTAAAACTAAAACAATATGGTAAAGATATTACACACATTGTTATGTATATTGTATAGGTATAAATGTATGATACCTATACTTATCGAAACTAAAAATACCAAGAATAGGTTATTTATTTATGCATATGACATTTTTCGGCTCTGTAATAATAATAAGGAATAGGTTAACTGGATAAATAAAACATTTGAATTTTAAATATTATGTAATTTATTATATAAAAATAAATACATTTATATAATATTATTTTGGTATATATTTTTTAACTGAAGGTCATGACTGAATGCGAAACTTCGCATGGGATAACCATGTGGCCAATGGTACATCAACTTCTTTGTCCAACTTATTCTGGAACTTAGGATTAAGTCTTATGGTGTCTGAAACATAGTATAATTAGTATTTAGAAATATAGCCTTTTAGCAATCTAAGAGAAAAATATTGGTAATATAAAATGAATATTGTATTGAGTGAAGGATATTCAATAGTATGTATAATAATATAATGGAAATGCTTGATACCTAGTAAAAATACTAGTTAACTGAAATCTGAATGATTATATTATTGCAATTTTGATATATTGTATTATTATATATGGACAAGCCGACAAGATTTATAAATAAGTTTAGTGTATGATAATAATTAATATGAGTCATAAAATAAAAAGAAAAACATAATATTATAATTTACAGCCCAAAAAATACTGTAAACAGTCTTATTTGGTTACAGGTTACTGTAATCGTTTATGTAATATAAATCAATACTCAATTTATTTTATGAATATTGTGATACATTTTTCTAATGTAATGTAATCAGGAAAGTAGACACAGGGGATTTAGGAGGTTCGACCCCCCCCCCTAAGATGGAAACTGGAAAATGTAAAATGTTGTAGTTATTTTGAGTTTAATACAGTAATTAAATAACAGATTTAAATGACCCATTTTCTATATTTTAAATATCTTGTGTTATTGTTTATAAATTGACTATAATATGTAATTATTATAATATCCCCTCCTCATAAAAAATTCCTGTATACGGCACTAAATGTAATTAATAATCATCATGTAATTCGCAGTTACCACTTTAAAGTTTTCATTTCATTCGGAAGCTAAATAAGTTAAATGTTATATTTATAAATTATTATGATTACAGTATTATGAAAAAATACATTTCCATTTACCAATTAATAAACGGTAGGTGGATAGTTGTGAAAAGTTCTTTTTTTTTCTTGAATCCTAACAATGAGTAATTACAAAGAACTTCATCGACAAACATTTTTGACATTAAACGCCTTGTGCTATCACCAATATCTTTAATACCAATCAACATTCAGAGTTTTGATGTCTGTGAAACAAATTAATGCATTTAAATATATTTATTATTACCATATAGAAAATTCCTAGGTAGGTATGTATAACACCTAAAATCACTAGTCTCAAGAAATTATAATATTTATATATTATATAATATATTATATATATTTTTATATAATAATAGTTGCTATTTAAATAGTTCGATTTGTGACATTTTAAGTCAGTCATGAAATTTAAGACTTTTATAAACTTATTTTCAGGTACTGCATATTTGTAATAAAATAATAATTATGGTTACAGAAAATAAATAATACAATAAAATTATTGAATAATTTAATACTTACGTAGTTTTGTTGTCTGTAATGATCATTTCTCTGTTTCAAGAACGAAAATGTACACAAGTGCACACACTTTAAGCATGAGTGTATCAATGAACTGCACGGTGGTACACGGTGGATAACCAAAATTGTGATAAAAAGACAATGAGTAATAAAGTCGCCGTGTTTATATTTTAAGCTCAATACGTGTATAGAGTGAGCTTTCTTGGTACCTATTAGCAGTGTTGTTAAGTATTTGAGTAAAAGTATATGAATAACAGTATTCAACTGGACTATCAATGTTGGTTTTTGTCTATTTTTACCCATATAATATTTCCCATGAAACAGTTCATCATCGACGACGACCATGATGTAGATTGTTTAGATATACGCCTATACATTGTTTTTCAGTACTGATTAGATTGTGTAGATTGTTCAGAATACACTATACTATATGATTCGTAATTGAATTCATGAAAGACGAAAATGTAGTTCTTAATATCTACTTGTAATGTTTAGAGGGGCATTCTTGTTATTGGGTAATGACTTATTGCTCGCTATTTACTAGGAAAATGTCAATGATTAATAATTGTACAAAAATATTGTTTATGATCGACGACGACTTGTGAGGGATACGAAATGTCAAATTAAAATAGTCTATTAATTAATTTTTTGAGCTAATCATGTTCATAAAATGTAATTGACGGGCTTTTATTTGAATAAAATATAAATTATTTCATAATTATATATACTTTTAAAAATTATATTTTTTTTGTATTCAAAAATTATTTCAAATACGGGTCTAGGACATTTCGCCACCGGACTACTTGCTGTCGGGCTATTCGCTGCGAAGAGAACCTCCCCACGAAATATTATTATTACCAATAATGTACTTATCATTAAATATTGATAAACAACAATACTAAAGTTATGATATTTTTTCAAACCTCACCACCCGACTTTTTGCATGCGTTTATTTCTGATTGATACTCTTTGAGTTGTTAAACATAAATGTTGATATGTTCCTCAATTTAAATAATGTACCTTTTAACACCCGCACGGCCCCATAATAAAATTTGCAGCTTTAATTTCCGTTTGTCCATACGCATTTATGCACTTGCATACTCCTCTGGAGTAGAAGATACTTCCAGAGCGCATACTATGAACAAAGTTTCGAAAACCAACACTTTTGGGATAGAAAAATGAACAACATTTTTTGTATGTACAATTCAAAACATTATTCTACTTTATTGATTTATTATTTTCAAAACATTTTCCGAGTATTACTTTTTTAAGTTACATAATTAGTTTGATGTGAATATTGTAAGAATATACTTAAAATAATGTTATTCTACGTTCTCAATTAAATGTTGTTGAGATGTTCTCATTAAATTAAATTCAAAATAATAAATTTGAAACATTTTGAAAATGTTGTATGTTAAATGTTATACTTAAAATATTTCTAAAAATTTATGCTAACATAAAATATATAATATTATTAATGAAACTTAGTTATAAAGTTCTAACAATATTGAAGTTGAGAAATTGTTATCTGGGTGTTGAGATAACCGTCTGCAGTAGGCATTGAGCATCCCCGGAGCGTATTACAATCATTTTACATCAAACGCGCAAATGGTATGCATTTGACTGTATACATTTATCAGGAAAATACGGTCTTTAAGCATATAGGTTACAGAACTCCAAGCGTAAATAAATACGTTGTACAGTAATAGATATTATGTTATTGCGGTGTTTCGCACGCGTATCGAAAATCAAATTTAATGCGTGATTGACCGGCGATGCGATGTATAGGTGCAATATATTTATATACATATAGCATTGTCGCGAATAGACGGACTTATTCTACGATTCGCAAAATGTAGAGATGTCCGGTCAGCAGCAGAGGGCGCTCGTGAAAGCCATTAGAACGCCACCGCTCGTGAACATAATGTAACCATTTCAGCCACCCTTTGACCTATAAAATCGACCTGAGCCCCCCGAATAATATACCCAAGAATGATATATACGAAGAAAATGTTTTACGGCAAAATTTTACGACCTTAGTCGTCAACGCCGCGCTGTCTTAATCAATCTATTTCCTTTGTGTATGTATACATATTTACACTATTACTTATACTGTACTTAAAATAAACACACACACAAACACCGAAGAAAATAAATCGATTCTGACGTTACACTTAATGTGCGATACAGAACGTACTAGTATTACTTTATTATCTTAGAAAGAATTATAGATATATTATGTAAAGATAGTAAGGCATATTTTCATATTGACGTATAATGCAAAGTATATGATTACTAATATAAATCTATAAATTTTAATTGGTAAACAACATAAATTGTTTTTAATTGTGATTTTCGAGGGACAAATAAAATTCACAAAAGAAATACTGAAAATAATGAATACGAATGAAGAACGAACTCAGAATTAATAGAATTGTTTAATAAAACCGGTATAGTAGGTGTTCTAAAAATTCGAAAACTTAGTTGGTCGGACATGTATTAAGAGCGAATGATAAAATAATAAATAAGATCACAACATAAAAGACAAATCGAATAAGACCAAGACAATGGAAGAGTGACGGTTTCGAAAATTCGAAGCTCCTAGGAATTGAAGATAGAGAAAGATTAGCATTGAATAGAGGCATAGAGAGACATAATGGAAGCGACGATGAGTTTAAATGGCCTCAAATAAGCCAAAAAAATCGTCATTTAAATAGTGTAATTTAAGACTATTCATTGAAGATATAAATTAAGATAAAATAATTATTTGAAAATGGAATACCATATAAATACCATAAGTCTGAACACGTATAAATATAAACAACGTTTATAGGTTAGTGCCTGTTTACTCACGATTTTTTGAATTCATTATATTATTATATAAGATGAGAAGAAGTAGAATATCCGACTATATGATCACATAGTTTATGTGTCTATATGATGTGTCTATATTTATGTGTCTATCACCCAATAATTATAATAGTTCTGCAGTAGCCTAATACTAATTTACTAATACTAAGCCTCATTGTATAAATTAATACTTCCTTAGATGGAATTGATGACGCTATAGGTGTAAAGACGCATTTATATCTATACATATAAATACAATTAAACTCGATAATATGTAATTGAAGGAATATGAAAATTCGGTTTAAAATGGTTTTAAAAAGGTTAATGAGAGATCGAATTATTGAGGGTAGAAATGGACATATGGGTCGATTTAAAATTTCATTAAAAATTAATTAATTTTTATTTATAGACAGGGGAAACAATAACTCCCTAGTCCCCCTAAGTTACACCCTTATATATACATTGAACTCATAAATAGTAATATCGTTTTAGATTCTGAACGGAGTGAAGAATGTATTGATTTTACTATGATGTGTGTTTTTTTTTTTTATTTTTTTATTTATTTTTGTGTCTGTCGACACGATTTGGGGCAGTAAAAATGCTTCGATTGCCTTATGTAGCAACTTTTCTGAAAGAAAAGTGAATCTATTTGGTACTTTGGGGGGTCAAAAGTAAAAAATTTTCAATATTTTTAAAATGCGACGGGAAAAACCCTAGAAAATTTTGGGAAAAACGAGAGTTTTTACGCAAATCTAGTTGTCGACAAAATCAAAATTTTTATTTTGCTATAACTAAAAAACTAATCGATGTAAATACTTGAAATTTTCACCATATGTTTAGATTAGCGTTCTCTATACACCGTTAGATTTTCAAAGTATTTTGACTTTTATTGAGCTATTTATAGACAATTGAAATTTTCAATTTTTTTAAGTATTTTTTTTTAAAATAACGATAAAATTTTTTTGGCTGCCCAGAAAATCTTGAAAATTTAATACAAGGTTTCTTATAAGTTGTTCCTTAACTGATAAAAATAAATCTAAAATCGTAAGTCACAATTTTTTTTTATAAGTGCTCAAAGTTCCAATTTATACGAAATATTTAAAAATTGCGAAAATTTGCAAATAATTTTGTAGATAAAAATTCATAAAATTTTTCCTGTTCATACTTAAGGTTCAAAATTTTAACACTAGGTTATCTATAAGCTACTCTTCAAAAATATTTTAAAAAAATTCTACCGGACTTAGAGGAAAAAATTTTATGACTGTTTGAAATTTAAATATTTACGAAATTGCATAAAATAAAATTTATTCTCGAACGATTTTAAATATAAGTTATAATTCAAAAAGTATAAGTCGCAGATTTTTGAAATTTCTACCAGCTGTTAAGATTGGTATTTCCTTTATGTCATATTTTTTTCAAAATATTATATTGATTTTTAAGCCACTTATAGGCATTTAAAATATTTGCTTTTTTTACATTTTTTTTTTATAATCGGTGATAAAAAAAATTTGACTCGTACAAAATACTTGAAAATTTAATAGAAGATTCCACAGAAGTAGTTCTTAAAGTCATTCAAAAATTATTAAAATCCATAGGCACAATTTTTTTTTATTTGAACCACCCTCATATATAAATGTAATTGAACTTATATTTAATTATTAAATTTGAATTATAAAGGTTTTGGCCAAAAATACTTGAATTATAGTGTTCTGTCGTCTCACACTTTATTAATATCAATTTATTAAGGGGACCGAATACAAGTGTTTTCTTCGAATTCTATAGGTTCTCTCGCGAGATCGAGTTTTCAGTTCAACTCATAGAAGCTCTTGAATTATTATGGTTCGAACTATCGAGAGTAACACTGTATATTATTTCATATATCCATACATACGAACGTAATAAAATGGATTTATAATTATAATGTTCATGTCCAAATTACATTTCACAAATTACCTTTAGTTAATATTATATGAATTTGTATGTACTCGTATTTAATATTAAGGTTTATAATAAGTAATTATGAACCTTAATTATATTAATAATTATTAATTACTATAAATTTCGTATTGAAAAGTCATAACTGATATACTATTTTCTAAAAAAAAGAAAGTAAATCGTGGTTTGTATGAAGGATGATGAATATATTACACAGAATAACTTATGTTAAGAAGTTATATATATATATACTGATTTGGTAATTTTTTTTATTCTATTTTAATGATTTTAAATCATAAAAAATTACAAGAAAGTTAATCTATACAAAATTGGCCGGGTGGCCAGTGAAGTCATATGCTTGAGTTAAATTCTACACAAAATGTACATTCAAATTATATTGCAATTTATAATTAACCGATCATCGAATTAAAATATTAATTAATTTAAGATTATTACTTAAAGAATAAAGCAGTTTTTATGAAAAACCTAAATATTGTGATTTACTCTAAGGCAAGGAAAATAAAAAAAGAACCGGATGGGCCTCGCTCTGCTGTACAGTTAGGGGTGGAGTGCACCTCGCTTATAGGATAGGTCATTATTATAATGGATTTGTTAAATTTGAATGCAATGATAGATATCATTGTATACGAATAACGATTCTGAACGGAGTTCATATGTTAGTCTAGAATATAATACAATGTTATTTATAAATATTATATAAGTATATTTTATTTTTAAACGAAAAATTTAGAAAAACCGAAAATTTAAATTGTCTATAAATAAGTCAAAATATGTCAAAATACTTTGAAATTTTAACAATGTATAGAAAACGTCAATATAAAGATTTAATGATAATTTTAAGTTGTTGCGGTTTTTCGTTTTTGAGTTAGGGCATTTTAAAAAAACCGATATCATTTGTCAGTCTAGAACATTCTACATTATATTATATTTTACATGTAATTTTATGTCAATATTCGATGTTCAAACGCTTATAAAAAAAAATTGTGCCTATGGATTTTAATAATTTTTGAATGACATTAATAACTACTTCTGTGGAATCTTCTATTAAATTTTCAAGTATTTTGTACGAGCCAAATTTTTTTTATCACCGATTATAAAAAAAAAATGTAAAAAAATCGAATATTTTAAATGCCTATAAGTGGCTTAAAAATCAATATAATATTTTGAAAAAATATGACATAAAGGAAATACCAATCTTAACAGCTGGTAGAAATTTCAAAAATCTGCGACTTATACTTTTTGAATTATAAAAAATATTTAAAATCGTTTGAGAATAAATCGCTATTTTATGCAATTTCGTAAATATTTAAATTTCAAACAGTCATAAAATTTTTTCCTCTAATTCCGGTAGAAATTTTTTTAAAGATTTTTGAAGAGTAGCTTATACATAACCTCGTGTTAAAATTTTGAACCTTAAGTATGAACAGAAAAAATTTTATGAATTTTCAACTACAAAAAAACTTGCAAATTATCGTGATTTTTACATATTTCGTATAAATTGTAACTTTGAGCACTTATAAAAAAAAATTGTGACTTACGATTTTAGATTTTTTTTTATCAGTTAAGGAACAACTTATAAGAAACCTTGTATTAAATTTTCAAGATTTTCTAGGCAGCCAAAAAATTTTTATCGTTATTTAAAAAAAAAATACTTAAAAATATTGATAATTTCAATTGTCTATAAATAGCTTAATAAAAGTCAAAATACTTTGAAAATTTAATGGTGTATAGAGAACGCTTATCTAAACATTTGGTGAAAATTTCAAGTATTTACATCGATTAGTTTTTGAGTTATAGCAAAATAAAAAATTTGATTATGTCAAAAACTGGTTTTGCGTAAAAACTCCCGTTTTTCCCAAATTTTTTTATGGTTTTTCCCGTCGCATTTAAAAAATATTGGAAATTTTTAACTTTTGACCCCCCAAAGTACCAAATAGATCCACTTTCCTTTCAGAAAAGTCGCTACATAAGGCAATCGAAGCATTTTTACTGCCCCAAAACGTGTCGACAAAACAAAAAAAAGAACCGGATGGGCCTCGCTCTGCTGTACAGTTAGGGGTGGAGTGCACCTCGCTTATAGGATAGGTCATTATTATAATGGATTTGTTAAATTTGAATGCAATGATAGATATCATTGTATACGAATAACGATTCTGAACGGAGTTCATATGTTAGTCTAGAATATAATACAATGTTATTTATAAATATTACATAAGTATATTTTATTTTTAAACGAAAAATTTAGAAAAACCGAAAATTTAAATTGTCTATAAATAAGTCAAAATATGTCAAAATACTTTGAAATTTTAACCATGTATAGAAAACGTCAATATAAAGATTTAATGATAATTTCAAGTTGTTGCGGTTTTTCGTTTTTGAGTTAGGGCATTTTAAAAAAACCGATATCATTTGTCAGTCTAGAACATTCTACATTATATTATATTTTACATGTAATTTTATGTCAATATTCGATGTTCAAACGCTTATAAAAAAAAATTGTGCCTATGGATTTTAATAATTTTTGAATGACATTAAGAACTACTTCTGTGGAATCTTCGATTAAATTTTCAAGTATTTTGTAGAAGCCAAATTTTTTTTATCACCAATTATAAAAATAAAATGTAAAAAAATCGAATATTTTAAATGACTATAAGTGGCTTAAAAATCAATATAATATTTTGAAAAAAATATTGCATAAAAGAAATACCAATCTTAACAGCTGGTAGAAATTTCAAAAATCTGCGACTTATACTTTTTGAATTATAACAAATATTTAAAATCGTCTGAGAATAAATCGCTATTTTATGCAATTTCGTAAATATTTAAATTTCAAACAGTCGTACAATTTT
>JASXSY010003304.1:0-36917 GCA_034509805.1 Sipha maydis
GATTAGTTGAGTTAAAGTTTAAATCCACTTCATTACCAGATTCTATATCTATTGACAATGTAAATTTCAATGTTGAACATAGCGTCCGCTCTCCTACGCAGTGCAAGAAATGCTGGCGTTTTGATCACACACAAATGTTTTGTCGTGGTAACCTCTTTGCGATTTCTGCTCCTCTACGGATCATTTTGCGGTAGATTGTCCCGTTCGTCCTGAGACCAACGCAACACGTGCGCCAACTGTGAAGGTTCTTATCTTCACTCCGATCGGTCGTGTCCAGAATGGGCCCGACAGAAAGAACTTAAAAAGTAAATGGTCATAAATAAAATTACTTTTAAGGAAGCTGTTAGTTTTAAGAATAACAATGTATGTACCCCGGCCTTTTCATTTCCCGACATCACTTCTCGTTCTATTCCAATTTTTCCTAAAGATACTTCTTATAATTCATCAAATCCCATTCCAAGCTCAAAAGTCTCCTCTCAGTCCAATATTGATTTTCCTCAATTGGGTACCCATCCTAAAAATAGGAAATTTAGATTTCTGAATAAATATAAGTTCAACCAGAATCCATCTTTTCCTCGTCCAGCCTTTCTTAATATCTCTCACATGTCACTTAATGGTGTTTTTTTCAATAATTGTTACGCCTCCTATCGCTTCACCACAGCCTTCTCCTAATAATTTAGCGTGGGTTTTGTATATTGCTTCCCAATTGTCCCAAATAATTTCCTCTTCCAGTAATGTAGATGAAAAATTGCCATTATTTAACGTAATTGAGTCAACACTTCTTAAATTTCTTTCTATTCCAACTGTTACAGATGATGCCAATGAATACTACTAATTCTATTCCTATTTCAACGTCAACACACCTCCTGTTCCTTCAATGGAATATCAGAAGTATCAAGTCTCGTTTCTTAGATCTCAACAGTCTGATCAATATATGTCCTTGTCCTGTACTCCTCCTATCAGAACGTGGCTTCTTCCAAACGCTGGTTTCAAGTTGAACAATTATCATATTTTTCGTTCCGACCGCCCAGATGGTTATGAGGGTTCCGCTATTGCTATCCAGAAGGGCTATCAATCCCGGGGAATTCCTCTTACTCCTTTATTATCTGCTTTGTTACTTCTACAAGATATTAATTTAGTGAGTATTGAATTATTCGACCTTCGTCTCGTCTCTCGGCCCTTATCATTATGGTCAATTTATATCCCGCCCAATTCAATCATTCTAGTTTAATTTTAGATCATATTTTTTCCTTTTTACCCGCAAATTTTCTTCTCGCCGGTGACTTCAACGGCCACCATTCTGCCTGGAGCTCTACTATCTCTACTAACTCAACTATCTTCCAGAGATACTCTTTTACATAATGCTATTATCTTCCACGGTTTTTCTATTTTCAACGACGGCTCTCCTTCACGTATTAATCGTCCTCCACATAACAATACTACCCCCGATATTACGATTTGTTTCCCTAACAATTCCATCTCGACGAGTTGGAGAACCATATCGGATCCTTTCGGTAGTGATCACCTACCTATCCTTATTTCACGTCCCCTTCCCTCTTCCCAATTTCTTCAATCTCACCCAGCTTCTACATCTTCTCCTTGTTTCAACCTAAATAAAGCCAATTGGTTTGCTTTTTCTTTATATATTTCAGCATACATTTTTAACAATCCTATTAATTCTGTCCATTAATCGAATTCAAATAGTTCTCCGACTTGGTGTTTCAGGCTGCATTAGTAGCTATTCCTCGTAAAAATAATTCACAAGGATCGGTATTTGTTCGTCCTTCTTCCGTTTGGTGAAATAACAACTGTACACTCGCAGTGAAAGACCGAGCTATCGCTTTTCGTACATTTCTTAGAAGTCATTCCATGAATGATTTCCTAGTTTACCAGAGAATTTGCGGCTCCACACGTATCACCCTTAATTCCGCCAAAAAACAGTCTTGGCATTCTTTTTGCTCTTTTGTCAACCCTTTCATTTCGATTTCTTAATTTTGGTCAATAACTAGATGTTTTAAAAATTCCCAACGCACCATTCTTTCGGATAGATACCCTGTTAACGATGACTGGTTTCAAAGCTTTTGTTATAAGGTTGCCCCTTATTATGTTCCATATTTTGCAGAATCTTCCCCCGTTGATATCGTCTCTTCAGCACATCCTCACAATTATATATTTCATGCCCCTTGTCTTGTAAACATAAAGACAAAGTGGACTTTTCTTATCGCGATTTTAAAACCGCAAATTATACTGCGATTACCGAATTTCTTAACTCATATAACTGGTTAGAAACCTTTTCAATCAACAACGCTGATGATGCTGCTATGGTTTTCAATGACGTCTTATTCCACTATATCAATAGGATCGTTCCACTTAAAACTTGTTAGAGCTATAGGTTTCCTCAGTGGGTATCCAAAGATCTAAAAAAAAACTCATCTTCAATAAAAAGAAAGCTCATATTTCTTTTAAAATGTCGAATCTTGCTATAGATTACAATATCTTCTCTGAACTCAGAACAAAATGCAAACAACTCTCAAAGCTAGACTATTCTGCTCATACTCGGCCTCGCCTAAAAATGTCTGGAAATATGTACGCGATTTAAAAAAAGCGACGCAGAATAAATGTTACGTTATAATGATAAAAAAAAAAAAAAATCCAAATGAAAATAAAATAAAACTGTATTACTTTTATGATTTAAAATAAACAAATTGTTTGTTTTTTCAAAGAAAATATAGTTATTTTTGCTAATATAAATACGTTACACAATTTCGTTAAATTAGATGGTTGAGTGGAGTGACAAGAGAAGATAGAATAAGGAATGAATACGTGAGAGGTAGTGTTGGTGTAGCGCCAATTGTGGACAAGACGAGAGAAAATAGGCTAAGATGGTTTGGGCGTGTGATGAGGCGAGAGGAAACGAATGCAGTAAGAGTGGTTATGAAGATGGACGTTGAAGGAAAAAGAGGAAGAGGAGACCAAAAAAGAGATGGTTGGAGACTTTGGAGAATGACATGAGGACTGTCGGTGTGTGCAGAGGAGATGTGATTGACCGAGTAAAGTGGAGGTGTAGGACAAGGGTGGCCGACCCCAAATAGTTGGGAGGAAGGCGAAGTAGAGGAAGAAGAAGAAGAAGAATTTCTGGTAAACCTTGTAATAAATACCTATAGAAAGTCAATGGGAGTCTTTAACAGGTTTTTTGTCATAAACACATGCTAAAATTTTCATGTGACACCATAAGTGGGTTACACTTCGTGATGCAGTTTATTATTCATGACCCATATGTGTATCGCATAATATATTTTGTATTTTTATCGTGGGTTATGTATTTAGTATTTTTTATATAGATTCTTTATTAAGAAAATTTTATAAATATTTCAATACTGATAGCAAAATAAATTTTTTTTTTTCGATATGGATAAATCAATATTATTTTGCTCACGTATGATATCCTAGTAAATATGTTTTTTATATTATATTTTATATTATATATATTTATATTTTTATATTTTATGTTATAATGTGGGTTTGAAATTCAAGAAAATGATTTAATCAAATATAACGGCAATGCATGTGAATTCAAATTCTAAAAATTGAAAAAATAATTAAATTATCATTATATTTCATTGAAAATAAATTAATCATGTTTAATACAAAACAATAAATAATTATTCAAAATTCGTAGATTGCACACTAAAAATAATAGTGTTCTAATGAATAACTAAATTTATTGTTATTGTTGAATTAATATTTAAATTCTGGTATTTTGAATGGTATCAAACGAACTTAGCTTACAATTCTAAGTCAATTAGAGACAGTCTGTGAACAAGATGAGACATGATGCTATTATGCCATGATATTCACAATAATTAACAAAGATGAACACATTAATATAAAAAGTTTACTATTTTTGATAAGTTTTCAAGATGTATTATACATAAAAAACCTTACCAGAAACTAGGCCAATCCATAAGTGAATACTGTACTAAAATCTGTTGAATACTTTACCAGGTATGGCTATACATACAAATAAGCTACTATTTTATATGAAATGTAAATATAGATATATGTATACATTTTGTCAATAAGATTATGGTAACTAATCTTATATTTTAATAAGAATAAGCAGTATATTAAATTATGTAATAGTAATCTATAAATATTATTCAAATTTTTCCCATACCAAAAAAGTTTTAACAAATCAAACAATTAACAACAGCTAAATCTATTTTTTTTTTGTTTATTTATTTTTCATTATAAATTATATTTAATTATTATGTTTGATATTCATCAATCAAATATCATAGCTCGATATTGTATGAGCAAAACAAACAATACAAAGGTATTTATTGTTTTACAATATTTAATTAGCCTAGAAGTTCTAAAAAAAAAGGCTTAACATCTTGAAACCCTACCCTTACAGACTACCTAAAAATTCAGTTTTTAACTGTGCGTGGAAAATCAAGTCCTAGTAAAATTTAATAGAACTAATTATAAAATATAAGGGTAAAAACAATTAACTAAAGTAAAATATAATCACTGATTATGGGTAAATCAAATTGATCTGCTTCAATTAAAATATGGAATCCTTGTACTTACTATGTACTACTTAGAATATATTTAGTAAAACAATGGGTAATAAGTTTATTTTGAGATCAATGTTTTACCAATTATTAGTTAAAGACAGAATAAAAAAAAATCTCTAACACAAAATAATTATAAATATAAGTAAAATTTGACTTGTTATAGTCTGCAGGGGTAAGAAATTAAGATTTTACATTATTTATACTATGTATAATTATTTTATAGTTACTTAGGTATAAATATTATTTTACAGATAATTAGGGATGCTCTTATATATATTTATATATATTTACAATGAGCTTAATTTTATTTTAACATTCTAATTAGACAGAAAAAAAACTCACAACCGTTAATTTCTAATTTGTTAAGTTTTATCCTGATTATTTTTCTCATAAGAAAATTTCCTTAAAAATTCCAAGATTTGGACATTTATTTTTCAAAAATTTACTTATAAAGTATAGCTATAGCTATATAATGATTTCATTTTTATAGAAATTTCGTCCGTTTCAAAAGGAGTTAATAATTTTAGTTAACTTCAAGTTATGGAAGACTATACCTACAAATTGATTAATACTTTATTTATGACACAGATTTTAGATATTGGACGGAGATAAACTGTGTCAATGGAGTCTATCGGCTTGGTTGTGGTTCATTAACTGAAGCTGCTGCAGCAGTAGTAGGATCATACTCCATAACTTCTTGATATATAAGTTCTTTCCATTGATCAACAGTATGTTCACGTTCATCAACTGAATGGTCCCATGGTCCAGGTGCTGGTGCATTTACTTCACTTTCATCATACCAAACATTTATATAAGGATGTAATAATGCATCATCTACAGATATACGTTTTTCTGGATCAATTACAAGCATTCGAGACAGAAGGTCACGTGCTTGGCTAGCTATAACATAAAATTTAAAATTTAAATAAATAAATAAAAATAATTTACCATTAAAATAATAATTATGAATTAAGTTAGTGTCCCCCAAAAAAAATATTATTTTATTGAATAAATACAAAAAAAGAAAGATAAATTTTTATTTTCATTACCTACCTAGAGTTGAAAGCATGTTTTTTTTTTTTTTTTTTAAAAAAAAAACAGAGGATTTAGATAGATTTAGCTGTACTTATTGTAATGATAACCTAGAATATTTTGACTTTATTTTTGTAATTATTGCGTTATTGAATAAATACTATGCTCCAAGTTTCAATATATTTTAAACACACAATATGTATTAAATAAAACCAGATAAATTGAAAAAACTTAGTTAAAAAATTTAGATTTTAAATCATAAAAAACACTTACATTATGATAAGATTTATCATAATAAAAACTTTAGAATGAAAGAGTGGCCGAATTTCACACATTCCTCCAAAAAGTCAGCTTGTCAATGAAGTGATTGTGACCAAGTCTGCTTTTTAGCCCATAACTTCAATTTGATACTAGTTTGACTTCTTTAGGAGAGGTTTGGAACTCTTTCTTCTATTTTTAGTTCTTTTTTTATGCTTTATTCAGATTTTCACCAAGTTTTAAGCAATACAAATAAATGAGCAGTGCTGCTCATAAAAGAAAAAGTGAAGGTTATGAAATAAAGAAAGAGCAAACTTGAACAAAATGTAAATATTATTATTTTTATTCTACTTTTTTTGGGAGAATGTGTGGAACTTTTTTTTCATGGTTGGGTTTTGTCTTAATATTATTTTTGTACTGATAATCTTAACATACATAATCATACTTAGTGCAATTTCACTAATAGTGATAAGACTAGAAGACCATTTTAAACACACTTATCTATCTACATGGGAAATACTTAGCTTGGATTTCTTAAATTAAGCTAAACATAGGAAAATAATATAACATTGAGAAAACAAAAAAATTACCTTTAAGTTTATTGTGTTCAGAAGAATCAGATGGAAATAGTACATCAGGGAATAATCGATCAAATGAATAACCTGGATAACGAGGTCTATTTTCAACATAATTTCTTACAGTTGGTTGTAACCGTCTCATAAATTCCTGTGATGGTGTGCCCAATTGTTCTATAAATATCGTAAATATTTATATTATAACAAAATGCATACTATTATTTAAATGTAGATGAAAATATTTTAACTGACCTATTATTTTATTCCACTGATCAATATGGTCTGTTCCTGGAAACAGAACACCTCCTCTTATCATCTCACCCATAATACAACCTACAGACCAAATATCAACATTTTCTTTGTAACCCATACCTAAAATCACCTAAATATGGATACATATTATTGTTTTAAAAATGTTAGGTTCATAAATAATGATAAAACAATATTACTTCAGGAGCACGATAGTATCTAGTAACAACATATGGTGTCATCATAAATGTAGTTCCAGCAGTTCTAGCTAAACCAAAATCCAAAATCTTTAATGTGCAGTCAGATTTTACAACAATATTACTAGGTTTCAAATCCTATAATACCAATTTCAATATTAAAAATTATAATTATAATTACAAGTAAAATAAAATAATTTAATACAAACCCTATGTATAATCCCTGCTGAATGTAAATGTTTAATACCACATAACATTTGATATAAGAGATAAGACATTCTTTCATGATCAAGATCCATTTGGATTACCTGGCATAGATTAGCATCCATAAGTTCCATTACCAAATACACATCTTGAAAATCATCTAATGTTCTTTGTGGAGTGAATGCATTTAATAAGCCAATGATCTAGTGACAAAAAATTGTTGATGCATCAAAATGTATTATAACTAAATATATATTTTTTAAATCAACATTGTATATGACTTACATTTTTATGATTTACTAATTTCATAAGTTTAAATTCTCTATATGCACGTTTGGCATGTGTAACATTTTGAAATGGTCGAGATAGTTTTTTGATAGCAACACTTTGTTGTGTAATAGTGTCCATGGCAGCACTATAAAAAGTAAAATATTAATTAATTTCAGTACTACTACATTTTTTTACTACTTACACTACCATGCCCTGAGCACCTACACCCTTAGGCACAAGATCGACATATCGTCTGGGAACTGAAAATTCAGTATCACCAAATACTAAAGTGTAGAACATATCTGCTAATTCAGTCATTGATTCTGGCATATTTTGAGGGCTTTGAACAAACCTTGTTTGTGTTTCGAGCATTTTGTGGATAAGCTCAAAATCAACTTTACAAAACACAAAAACAAAAAACAAAATAGTGCAACTACAAAAATGAAAATGTATTATATACATAAATATAAAATACATTTATAATATATTCATGCTAATCATGCTTTAAATTATAATTTTATCTAATACATCTAACTACAACACTACATGCCGACATACATTTGTACAAAGACACACACACATACAAATATAAAGGGCAAAATATGTGCAATTTTAAAAATTATTTCTAATGTGAAAATCACTTAAAATTTGACATTTACACTTATTATTTTTTTTTTTAAATTCTGAACGGAGTGATGGAATCTATTAGTTTTACAATGATGTGTGTGTTATATTTATTTTTTTTATTTTTTTATTTTTGTGTCTGACGACACCTTTTTTGGAAGTAAAAATGCTTCGCTTTGCTTAAACAGCAACTTTTCTGAAAAGAAAGTGAATGTAGATGGTATATTGGAAAGTCAAAAATCCAACTATAAGCATATATAAGCATTTTAAGGATATTGTAACTCAAATTATACTTCTTTCAACAAATTAGAAAAACTCATCGGCCCTAATGGCTTTACTTGTAAGTCGTCACTTCAATATCTCATTGTACAGCCCTCGGGTCGTATTAGCTTTAATAAAATTGTAGAACACTTAAACGAAACTGATGCCAGTTTCCATACATTCATATCATCGCTCGTACATGATTGCCATAAAAAATTTACATTGCACTACTACAAATAACGATATTGTTTCCGCTTTATCCGAATTTGGGCAGCACTCAGTTGAGCGGGTCCTAAACGTAACCGACAAACACAAACGGCTCATTCCATTATTTTTCGTAGAGGTTTCTCCAAACGATAATAATGCAGAAATACACAAAATCACGTTATTACTCAACACTAAGGTTAAAATCGAAAAACGATACAAAAAGCCTACGAGTCCACCATAATGTTTTAAATGTCAATTGTATAGCCACACCCGAAACTATTGTAACCATGAAGCCCGCTGTGTCAAAAGTGGGGGAAAACCACCTTTCCGAAGAGTGCACCAAAGATCGTTCCAGTCCTGTAAAATACGCCCTTTGTTTTAAGGACTACTCAGCAAATTTCAGGGACTGCCCGATTTTTAAAAAATCTCAAAAAAAAAAAAAAACCCCTACAAAGGTTCCGTCTGCCATGGGTACCGACCACTATACAAAATCTGAGCCTAAAACATACGAGGAAGCTTTCAAAAACCAAAACACATCCACCGAAAATATCTCCGGTATTTTTCCCCGATTTATATCCAATTTAAATGCTTTAATCAGCCTACTCATTTCACTCCTTACCTCAGTCCTAAATGCACTTATTGCTAAAATTAGTGTTTAACATTCCTTTTCCGTTCTATTTTCTCCTTACTATTTATCTTATCCGATTGAGTCCAAATTCATTCTACCTCATTAATATGTTACACAACTAAATATGTTGTCGGTCATCTGTACATTTTATAGGGTCTCCTGACATACCTGTTTTTAATCTATATTTTATCACTGTCTAAATTATTACGTTCACGTCATTTTCTATATATAAAATGCAATTTCAATATCTATTAATTAATATTGCTATGTACTATTTTTAAGTTGTTTATACATTTATTCTTTACTTTAAGCATTATCTAATGTAAAATATTATATTATATAATGTAAATTATTTAATTGTTGAGCTATAATAGTCACTGACTAATAGCTATGAAAACAAAAAAAGATATTGTATTGTTAATAAACACTTGAAATTATTTGATTCTTCCCAAATTTTAATCAATTATAGTTTCACAATACTAAGAGGCATACTAAAAACTAACATATATTCATTAAACTACCGAGAAGTCTTTTTTTTCCTTCAAAAATTCAACCTACCTAAGAAATTTAATTTTACTACTAAAGCATATCATTAGATATATAACCTGATCCACTTGACCAGAGTTTCTCCCTTTTAAACATATATATTTAATGAAACACAAGAGAAAATAAATATCAAATCATTTTTGGCACTTAACATTAGAAAAATGTCACTTTGTGTTATATATGTACCAAGTTACATTAATATTAAAATACACAATACATTTATATTAATATTTTCCAGTTTTTTTTTCTTTTTTTTCATAGATACTTGTTTGTTATTTCTCGCTACTTTTGTATGTTATCGCCCAGTCATAAATAAAATAAACAATAAAAAAAATATATTTCAATATATAATAATATTTATTTATGTATAAAATTCAAAGTTAAAAAATGTTATATAATTATAAATTAAAAAAAGAATATGTTAAATGACAAAGGTGGCCAGAAATCAGAAATATTTTTTAAGATAGCTTCAAATACATCTTATTTCTAAGATGTGTTTTCCAATAAATTCTGCTTAATACAATTCCAGAAAATGTATATTAGTTCCACGACGCTTCATAGTTTCCCACTTTGCAGAACCTTAATACCTCTCAATATTTTTGGTGTGCACCTGTGCACCTGTACGAATCAACAAAATGATATGTGTGGTTACTGTATTTTGTTGGAATCCTGCTTGCTATAAATTATTGTAAGATTTCCAACAATCTCATAATTATTGAACCGGATTTTATACATTTTTGTATTATAAGTAACAATGTTTTCTACGATCGATCAGGTACACTAATTATAAAACACGCTTTGGTTTCCCGACATATTTCATCGATAATCCATTGTTGTAGAAGAATACCTCCAATATTAATTTTTCTACTCACAAGTAAATATTAAGGTGGCTGTAGCGTGTCATGTTATAATTAGGAGTTATAATTAGGCATTTCATACAATTTTATAATTTCGCCGTCAGTTTGTTAAAGGTACGGTTTCCCTGCAGCGTCTAGACGCGGCGTCTGGACGCGACGTCTGACGCCGAGACCCTAGATTATGTATTTTGTGTGTGACTGGTTTCTCTACACGCATTTGACGCGGCGTCAGGCGTCAGTACTAGTCCGGACTAGTGTTGCGTTGTGACGCCTGGCGTCAGTAAGTCAAAATTTTCATTTTCCTCCACAGAGGACGAGGCTTTAATTCATCACGTGCAAAACAACAAATGTATTTTCGAAAGTAGCCATAAAAATCTTAAGGATAGTACTATTAGAGATACTATTTGGAAAAATATATCCGATGAAGTAGGAAGATCAAGTACGTATTGAAAATATAATTCTTAATTATTTATAGTTAGTTTTTCCTCTGGAGATATTGGCTCAGGTATACGTAATGTTGGTTTTTTATTATTTCTTCTTGAATCAAAGATAAAATAAAATAAAATTTTTGACAATTTAGACGAAAAAATTCCCGAAATTTTTCTTCGTCGTTAATGAGATGACCACCAATCAAATTTTTAAAGAATCCTTCGGAGTTCCTCGTGGAAAACAAATTATTAAATGGTTTTCTTTTTTTTGGAATTAAGTTCATTCGTTTTCTACTTCTTCATCTCGAAGTAATAACTCGCAAATTATATTATTATTATTCAAAATAATATTCAAAATAAATATTATTGTTCAAAATTAAATTTTTATTCATTGTGAAAAATGTGAAAATTAGAACTTATAAAAATAAAAACTGGGTGTGAATGAGACAACGGTCGCAGTGGTTATGATTTAATTTTGTAAAATCAAACTAATAATAGAGTGGTATAAAATAATAAAATCTATGGCGTCTGACGCTACAGAGAAAACAGGGAAAACGCGACGTCTGGGCGCCGCAGGGAAACCGTACCTTAAAGGTGAAATCCCACGGCACGGCGCGTCCTTTCCCGATGATTGTCGGTACCCGTGACCCGCGCCAAAAGAAATGTTGCGCGGTTCGTCATACGACCCATGTCAATCCGCAAAACGCACAATGCGCCGTGGGATTGTGTAAACGAGTTTGGGGCACACGCGTGGTACGTGACACGATATATAGATTGAATCACGCGCCTCGCACCGTGGGATCCCACCTTGAAAATTAAATGAATATTAGTGGAGTGACCCATTTATTGTGCTAATACAGTCTATCGGACCCACATAATGAATTCCTGGAATTACAATAGTTATAATTGAGAATGGCCTTAACCAATGTTGATTATATACGAGACTATAGCCATTTTAAAGCTAGGCATACATGGTCCGGTTTGCCGGAGAGGTCGGACTGCAGTTTTTCCGGAACGTGTGTGTGACAAGTTTGCGCAGTTTTCGCGGACTGTACAGGCTGCCGGAAAAGAATCGAAATTTGATTCTTTTGGCCTGTACAGGCATACTGGAGCGTGTGTACCATCGTGCGACCAGTTGGTTTGTTTGTTCACAACCACGTGGTCGTATTTCATTGTTTTATAATATTTGTATATATTGTTTTATAAAAATAACAACGATTGAATTATAATAAAAAGTGGCGAGGGTGTTTAAAACCTACGATTTGCTTGTGATGTGAATATTCGTTGGCCGGAAAGTGTGGAAAGTGTGGGACTGCGCAGTCCGAAGTTACCGGCAAACCGTAGCGTGTGTGTCGTCGTCGGAAATCGGGTAAAACTGGACAGGTTAAACGGCGCAGTTTGAACTCTCCGGCAAACCGGACCGTGTATGCCTAGCTTAATATTAATATCATTGTCATTATTTTCCTCTATTAATTGTAAACTATATGCCCCAAATTGTACACGCATTGTCAAAAAATGTTGATAAATCCTTTTCTTCCTTCTTTCGAAAATTCCAAATCATGAAATGAACATTCAAATCCTTTGTGATATATGGATTATATTGAATTAAACATTTTTCATATTTACAACCCGTAGTCCCTTCAAATTGTTCTATGGATCGTCGCCTTCGTCATTGCATGACAAAGATAGTTAAATTGTTACTTATCGCAGTTTTCAATTACTTTATTTATAGGAGTTGAAGTTTCCAATACGGCGAAATTCGAAATAAATGATGTAGAATCATTTGGATTTAACTCTTTCAAATAAATAAAAAACTAATAGGTAATTAAGAAAAAATAACTAAATAAAAAAATGTTTTTTAAACAATAGTGTGTTTTCTTTATTCGTTCAATAATATTTTAACATATTTATATTGTCTTGTTTTTATATATTTGTGCTATTTTAGACTCTTTGAAATATATAAAACCCTACTAATTAAAAAAAATATTTGTATATAGTGAAAATCATTTTATTTTCGAAATTTTTTTATTCGTAAAAAATTTGATAAGGAATTTCCTAGCACCCCAAGGCAAATTAATTTAAATGTTAACATTAAACATTCTAATTTGATTTATAAACTGTATTCTGTGAAAAAAAAAAAAATCATTCATAAGTGAATATTTAATATAATATGTATAATTATTTTAGTCTATATTTTAATACTGCTGGGCACTTATTTTTCATAGCAATTATTTAGTATAAAATAATATAATATACTTTTTTTCTTTGGATTTAAGTACAGTGTTTATACTTTCATTTTTTTTAAGATCTTTTTTTAATTCCATAACGCCAGTTTTTTCTTTTGTTTCATAGTAAAAGGTCGTAACACGCACAAATTCGAAAACTTGAATAAAATAATTTTTAAATTGATGTTCCACTGTAGAACGCACTTCAGCTCAGACGATTATCAAATCACAACCAGGGGCGGATTTAACAATTTTCCGCCCCTATGCCAAATTAAATTTGCCGCCTCTATCTAAAAAAAACTTACTACCTCTTTAATAAAATATCCTCAAATAAATTAATTTTTTCAATACCTACCTAATATGCAATTTTTGCTTATTATATTATTACGAGACATTTCTTAGGCAATAAGATAAGCTATAATACAATACTATCGTCGTTGTCGTAGACGAGTTCCTGGGAAAATATAAATATAATTTTGCTGAAAATAAACAAATACAAAATCCACAATTTCAAGATTTTGAAATGATAAATACAATTTTAAAAATTATGTACCTAATTTTACAAAATCAAAATAAATTTTCAACATAATTTTGCCGCCCTATGCGGCCGCATAGTTCGCAGAGCCTTAAATCCGCCCCTGATCACAACGATACAAATTATAAACTTATTACTACAGCTTTCCTTGATACATAATTAATAATAATAATAGCCAATTCTATAAATTATTATACAAAAACACTAGGTATGGGTTTGCATTCTATAAGTATTTATTTATTAGTATTATTATTAGTAATAAGCCGAGTTACTGGTGGTAGAAGTAATAATATGTAAACGAAAGATGTCGAGGAATCATTTAACTACTTCAGTGTCAATGAAGTAGCTGAAAAAAGACGAACCCAGACATTTCGGCGTGACTGTTTCCCCGCCAGACAACTGTCAGCAAAAGCGTAATTAGACATAGACCTTATAGGCCCGGACTTAGAGCGAAGACATTCAGAGGGCAGTCAATTTTAACGATTATTTTTTACAAAATTACAAAAAGAATTTTTCATTTGATGTAATCAAATTTCACTAATTTTTTTAATAGAAAAATTATTTTTAAACAAATTATATGTTTAAAATTTAAGGTCTATCACACTATTACGGGACGGAATCCGTACGGAACCCGTTCGGTCATGTAACAAATATTGTTTTTATGTTTTTAAATGTAAGCTTTCATATTTATCCGGAACGATAACGGAACGGTGCAACTGCCCAGGGACGGGCGATAAAAATATTCTTTGCGATTATTCTTGAACGGGTATCCGTCCGCATTTCGACAGAACGCTTTTACCAAGCTGAATGTACCCAAACATTTTTTGTTTGCTTTTTTTTTTTTTTTTTTTTTGACTTTTCTTCGTCTAAAAGCAATGCTATCATCGACAGCTCTTCATCAGAAAATTCATCAAAAATCAGTCATTTTTGATGAATTTGTTTTTAAAGTACACTTGGTAAAAATTGTAACACAACTGCATGAGAAATAAGGTGCTAACAATTTACATAGGACATAAATAACTTACATTTTTGAAATGTTCATTAAATATTTTTGTCCAACACTAGTTTCTATGAACAAAAATCGATAAGATAATTATTCTTATACCTACTTGTTTGAAGAACGTATAATATAAAAATACCATTCTTCTTCTTCTACTTCGCCTTCCTCCCAACTATATGGGGTCGGCCACCCTTGTCCTACACCTCCACTTTACTCGGTCAATCACAACTCCTCTGCACACACCGACAGCACTCATGTCATTCTCCAAAGTCTCCAACCATCTCTTTTTTGGTCTTCCTCTTCCTCTTTTCCCTTCAACGTCCATCTTCATAACCACTCTTACTGAATTCGTTTCCTCTCGCCCCACACATGCCCAAACCATCTCAGCCTATTTTCTCTCATCTTGTCCACAATTGACGCTACACCAACACTACCTCTCACGTATTCTTCCTTATTCTATCTTCTCTTGTCACTCCACTCAACCATCTAAGCATTCTCATTTCCACGACATTCATACTTTGTTCTATTCTCCTGTTAACCGCCCAACACTCTGAACCATACAGCATAGTTGGTCTCACTACACTTTTATAAAATTTACCTTTTAGCCTAATTGGAATTCTCTTATCGCATAACACGCCTGATGCTTCTCTCCATTTCATCCACCCGCACTTAATCCTATGTTTTACATCCATGTCAAAGCTCCCGTCCTTTTGAACAAAAGATCCTTATTATTTAAAGCTCTCAACTTCACCTATCACATCACCATCTATTGTCAGTGGTCTCCTCATTCCTTCAACTTCTTAGTCTCTTTGTCCAAAATCATACTCTTTATACTCCGTTTTATTTCTACTAATTCTCAATCCCTTTTCTTCGAGGGATAACCTCTACTCATTTACCCTATTATTGACAACTTCCAGGTTTTCTCCTACCAGTACTATATCATCCGCAAACATCATACACCATGGTATCTCAACCTGTATATCCTTTAAATCTCATTCATCATCACTGAGAACAGGTAGGGGCTTAGAGCTGACCCCTGGTGCATACCTACTCCTACACTGAAACCTTCTGATACTCCACACCGACACTTAACACTAGTACTCGACCCTTCATACATATCCTGGATCGAATTTACATACATTCTTGGGACATTTTTCCTCATTAATGCCCACCTTAAAACTTCCCTTGGCACTCTGTCATAAGCCTTTTCTAAATCTATAAACACCATGCATAGTTTTTTATTCTTTTCTCTGTACTTCTCTACTAATTGCCTAACACAAAATAATGGCTCCATTGTCGATTTTCCTGGCATAAAACCAAACTGGTTTTCTGATATTGACGTCTCACTTCTTATCTTCTTCTCTATAATCTTTTCCCAGATCTTCATACTATGACTCATGAGCTTTATTCCTCTATAGTTCCCACATTCTTGTATGTCTCCTTTTCCTTTAAATATTGGTACAATAAAACTCTTTCTCCAATCTTCTGGCATTTTTCCCCCTATCAGTACCTTATTAAAAAGATTTTTCAACCACCCAATGCTTACATCTCCTAACATTTTCCACACCTTTACAGGTACTCCATCGGATCCTACCGCTTTTTTCTTTTTCATCGCCTTCACCACATCTCTCACTTCCTCCTCACCCACTAGACCAATCAATCCTTCATTCCATGACATACTCTCTAAAGCTTCTTTTGGATATTCCTCGTTCAGTAATTTCTCAAAATATTCTTTCCATCTTTTTTTCACATCCTCATCATTTGTTAAAACTCTCTTATCCTCATTTTTTATACATCAAACATCTTGGAAATCCTTGGATCACTTTTCTCTCACCTTCACCAGTCTATAAATTTCTTTTTCTCCTTCCTGTGTTCCTAGCCGCTCATATAACTCATCATACCTATTAAGCTTCGCTTTGCTTACCGCACTTTTCACTATTTTACATAATATAAAAATAACATTGTTATGTTAAATTAAGTATTATAATATAAACTAGTGAGTTTTAGAAAATAAATTATTTTATTTTAGGTTTCATTGGTAAAATTATACCATTTTTGTTGGTGAAATTATCTTTATTTAAAAAAGCTACAACAGATTAAAATTCAGGAGGTATTCCCTAAAATAATTTATTTTAATATTTTCTAAAAGAGCTATCTTTTTATAAAAAAAATTGTTAAAAAATGTAAAACAATTTTAAAAAAGTTAAATAAAATAATAGTTGCTATGTTTAGTCATACTGATTTTACGTTATCCATTTAATCTTCCCGATCCGTTCCGTTAAGTGTGAACGCAACGGTACGGCTAACCCGTACGGATGAAATTCCGGTACGGTTCCGTTGTACTATGAGTAGACCTTTAGAATTGCAAGTTAAACTGTAAACATTCTCGTCTGTTTGCTTAAAATTAAACAGCTACTTACATGTACCTACTATAATAATACAAACCAGTACGCATAAACAAAGCAAAACAAAACATACGTGCATTCAATGTGGGATCGATTTCTCATACTGTGGATTAAAATTCAGTAATATAAATGGTAAATTATACGAGATATAGTAAATAATAAATCTATAGCTAGATAATGACGGGGAGATACTCGCTTATCGTTATGGAGCCGCCCTTAATTATATTTCACAATCGACTTTAAATGTTGAATATTTAATCGACGTATTTGCTGATGAAAAAAGTAGAAAATAATAAGTTTTAAGTATAATTTATAAATTGTAAAAAAAGATATTTCGTGTAATTTAATTTTCATTAATAATATATGTTTTTGTATAATATTATAATAAAACAAGTTATATATTCAAATATGTATTATAAATCATTTTAGGAAGAATGGGGGGAAGGTGGTAAAGTGGAAAGTGCCTATTGGCGGAAAAATCTTAACTAAGCCACTGGCTGTCAGGCGTAGAGAACCTCTCCACGAAATATTATTACCAATAATGTACTTATCATTAAATATTGATAAACAACAACTTTTTGCATACGTTCATCTCTGATTGACGCTATTTGAGTTGTGAAACATAAACTTTGATATGTTCCTCAGTTTAAATCAAATACATTTTAACACCCACCATTTTAACACCGGCCCCACAATATAATTTGCAGTTTTAATTTCCGTTTGTCAATAAGGAGCTATGCGCTTGCATACTCCTCTGGGACAGAACATTTTTTCAAAGCGCATAATATGAAAAAAGTACCGAAAACCAACATTTTTGGAAAAGAAAAATTAACAACATTTTTTGTACGTACGATCTACGTTTATCAAGAGCATCTAGATTCTAGAAGACCATATACATTTAATTTTTGAAAATTAGCATAAGTTTTACTTCAAAAACGTCTTGATCAATATCATCTGAATAACATTCATTTAAATCTTTGATTACTTAGTTATCATAAGTTTTATTAGAAATTAGAAAACAAAAGATAGATATCGTATTATTATGGTTCAAAAATCGTTCTTTTAGCTGTTGAACTAAGTTGTCCACAAATGGAAGGAATATAATAATTAAAAAAAAAAGTTTAAGATTACCCGTAGAACAATTATATATCAAAATGTTATGTTTCACAACTCAAATAGTGTCAATCAGAAATTAACGCATGCAAAAAGTCGGAGGTTCGCAATTTTTTTTATAATTTTAGTATTGTTGTTTATCAATATTTAATGATTAAATTGTTGGTAATAATATTTCATGAGGTTCTCTTCGCAGAGAATAGTCCGGCGGCGAAACGATCTGTGGTTAACTGCTAAAAAGTAGGTACGGTTGTTATTTATTACCAACATTATTAATTATAATTAACTCATAATTATTGTTTTTGAAATTTAATACAATTAAATCTTTTTAAATACTATTTTCATAAATTGCTTCTTAAATCGTTTTCTATAAAAAAATGTACAAAGTTATTTCTCATTGAAATAGCTGTACGTGTTGGTTCACATCGGACGCACTCGCCGGACTCACGTAGGACACAGCGTCAGGCGGCGAAACGGTCGCTACGAAATGTCCTAGACCCGAAAAAAGGTATTTATAATTCATGGGAACGATAACACGTTCTCGCAGGCATAGGAACATGTCAATAACCGATCTTATCAAAATTGACACAATGTTTGAAAAGCATTTAAAAAACGAATAAGCCAGATTATTGCAAGGCAGGGATAGACGGATTTTATTTTTGAAAACAGATTGGAATTTTTTATCTAGTCATTAAGGTTTTGATAATTTTTCATTAAAATATTTATAATTTTAAAAACCATGAATTTCTTTTATTTGTAAACCTTATTCCTTTTTCAATTTTTTAAATATCAAAAATCGCTTCGATCGGAACTCAGAAAGCTTTTATACAAAATAAAATCTTTTTTTTTTACTTAAAATCAATCAATCTGGAACCTCACAATTTTGTCTGGCATTTGGGTTTTTTTCAGGTTTATTTCAATGCGCTTCAGCCTTTTTTATTTCAACAAAAATACCTTGGCCACCAATTTCTTTATTATGATTATTTTCTAACTTCCATGTACATACTTTACAGGGGCGGATTTAAGGCACTGCAAACTATGCGGCCGCATAGGGCGGCAAAATTATGTTGAAAATTTATTTTGAATTTGTAAAATTAGGTACATAAATTTTTAAATTGTATTTATCACTTCAAAATCTTGAAATTGTGGATTTTGTATTTGTTTATTTTTAGCAAAATAATATTTATATTTTCCCAGGAACTCGTCTACGACAACGACAATAGTATTGTATTATAGCTTATCTTATTGTTTAAGAAATGTCTCGTAATAATATAATAAGCAAAAATTGCATATTAGGTAGGTATTGAAAAAATTAATTTATTTGAGGATATTTTATTAAAGAGGTAGTAAGTTTTTTTTAGATAGGGGCGGCAAATTTTATTTGGCATAGGGGCGGAAAATTTGTTAAATCCACCCCTGATACTTTACGTAGATAATTGCTCCAATCGACCAAAGCATTTTGTCAAATTTTAAGTTCACGCTTAAAAAAACCTTACTGAGGACATTTTTCGGGCATTTTTTAGTATATGAAATGGACAATTGTGTGTATTGGTAGTCTAGAACCAGTTACCCAATTAATAATTAGGGTAAACAGATCATGCCTTTAAGAAAAAAGTACAAAATAAAGTATAATGTCATAAAAGTAATAATAAAAAATTTACTTTTATAGCTAATAATTATTTAATTAACATCACATATTATATAGTTAAAGATTATGAATTAAGACATAAGTTTTAGTATTTATCATTTTTATGAATTATTGATAACAAACTTTTATCCTAATACAACAGTTATAAAACTGAGTATAATCTAAGTATTTATAATTAGGGAACGGATTAATATATAATAAAAATATAGAAATATGTACATATATATGGAAGTATAATTTATATAATATGTGCTAAAAGCATCCAAATATGTAGGAAAAAAATTTAATTAAAAAAAATACAATATAATTATTAAATTATCAAAATGATTAGTTGCATTGGACTATTACAATTTCTTTTTTAATTCTCGAATGTTAAATGCTGCCTTATAGGTCTTAAAATATTTTTAAAATGGCTAAATGATCGTTTCACATCAACTGATGTAATTGGAGCATATTTGAAACGCATAATATCTGAAGGCGATAATTCAAAATTTTTAGAAGGGTGCTGCCACTCATTATGTCATTTATTATTTTAAAATCAATATAACCTGAATTTTTTTCTGTAACAGCATCAATTTTGTTTTTTACAACATCTATGTGGCATACCGGGAATAAATACGTAAATTACATTTAGATAACGTATAATATTTGGGGATCTATAAGATAATGTTTGGTCGTCGAAAATCGATAAAAAAAATCAAAAATTACTAAAATATGTCCTTATTTAACAAATATGTAGAAATATGTAACTATACTCAAAATATGTAAAATAAAAGTAGCATCATTTTAATAGGAATGATTTAAATCATGACATTTCTTAATGAATCTTAAATATCTTGTTTTAATATAAATATGCATTTACACATAAATCCGTTCCCTATTTATAATTGTATTATCATCAACAAAACTTGTTAACATTTAATGTTAACAGAATAGGGACTAAACTAGAACTAGTTGCGAGTACTGACACATACTAATTATGATATCTAAACGATTTACTACATGCTTGTCTAGTTGTATACTTGTTACAGTACCTCTACCCGCCTCTATCATAGACATTTCGGAGAAAAACGTCGATAAGATCGTTTGCTGATTAAATGTATAATTATATTCATATCATAAGATTAGTATATTCCAACGTGTGTCATTTTAGAGTTTTCGGGATTAAATATATTTTGAAAAAAAGAGTACAATCTTTTCGATATAAAAATGTGAGAGTACAAACATAAGACCTCAAAAGAGTACGGATGTAAACATTACTCTTAAACCCTTTTCCTTTCGAAAACCTCTTATCTGACACCGTCATCGCGATCTCTTAATAAATATTATATGGCCATTTTCACACATTTCACTAACTAAAATAACATTCTTTTTTGTAGAAATGTAATTCCAGTATCATTGTCGAAAACAACTGTAAGTAATTAATTAAAACTAATTTTATCGTATAAAATTAAATTTAACATACAAGTCTGGATAAAGAAAGCAATAAAATTACGAAAGCCAGCAACGTACTAACTACTAATACATTATGGTATAAAATGTAGTTATTTCCAAAAATAGATCATTTATCACAAGTCAAACTTGCTATTGTAGGAACAGCATTATATAACCTTACGTAGAGCGATAACAAACATGTACCTTTAAATATTTCTAAAATGAAAATTTATCATAGTAAAAAAGTAAAGATGAATTAGTGGTATCTAATATTTTATTCAAGTAAACGTGTTTCAATCTAATTTGCTATAATTCTTGAAGGTAATTTTTGGCCTGCAAGCAGTACTAGTATATATAGTATATTATAAATTAGTTACTATGACATAGCTTTCAAAATTATGATCAACTAAACTAATCTTAATATTGATGTAAATAATCTTGACAACTAAATTAACTAAATATAATAATAAGCATGCCATACCTATTTTTAATCAGAAGTGTTAAGAGTATGCTTACCAAACTATGCCTTGTGCTCCAGATCCTATAGGCTTTAGATTTTGATATCGTTTTAAAATAGTGAACTTGGTATCGCCCACCTCCACTGTAAAAAAGATGGAGGAGGACACTCTAGATGTCATCCTAGGATTAATATGAGGCATACGACTGATGTTTTACTTTTAGACGCCAAAATGATCAAAAATATTATACACGGTATATGCTTTAATTCGAAATAACTCGGTTCTCTTATTAAAATCTGCAATCAAAACATTTATTAAATGTATCAATTAAGATATTTAATAAAATTATTATTAAAATACAAGTTCTTTAAATAAAAAACACCTAAAAAAATATTAAAATTAACTAATAATCACCATCTGTATTTTAAATTATCGATATACTTAATACTAAAATATTAACTTAGAAAATGTAATAAGAAATTAACCAGAATAATTGTAATTGTTAACAATTTTTCGAAATAATCAAAACTAAATCAAAGAAAATTATAAACACACTTTAGACAATATACAACATTATTAGAACATTTTTAAAATAAATATTTTTAAACCAAAATAGATATAAGCAGTCTAGTATTTAATGTTATAATGTTATATGTTCATAATACCTATTCATTATATTTTTCAAAAATTTAAAATTAAATAACATATAATAATTTTCAACAACATTTTTAGAAATTTATTGAAAAAATATGAATATTAATGATTATATCCAGCGACACGGTAGTGTCACGAGTTAAGTAAAAAAAAAGGAAGGCGAAGCACTCGACCGTGTATAAATACAGAAACCTAAACATTCCCATTTAATACGTGTTAATATTTTGGTATTCTTTATTATTTAATCATTTATTAATAAATGGACCAAATAGTTAGAATGAGGTATCAATCGATCGAGAAAATCATAGGCTACGTGCTTTTATAATTTCGGTTAGGTTAGGTTGAATAATATTTTAGTTATGATCAAAAAACTGTGGACAACTGTGATCATTTTATAATACTTTCGCCGCCGGCTGCCGTATTAAACGCGTCATGTGGACGGGGACGGGGACGGGTGAGGGGATTCTTGCGACGGCGGCGTGTGTCTCCCACTACTATTGCTTCCCACCAACGCTATACACATACAACACACTAACACGCGAACATAGTTCACTATCGCTTATCGGTATTGGTACATTCTGTTTTCGTAATAGAAGTGGGAATTTTTGGTCGTTTGAATGATTCGAATCATTTGAATCGAATCAATCAAGTTATTCAGTCAAATGATTCGGTCATATCAGTCATTTCGGTCATTTCGGTTTTGCATCAATATCGTTCTTATTATAAGGTAAATCAATTTTCTTATGAAATATGAAGTAGTCAATCAGTGACAGAGATTATTATTATGAAAATGTTTTAAATTGTACTGTTTGTAGTAAAACGCCGTGTTTGTTATCATAAACCATGATTATCACGGTCTTGGATTAATTATTATTGTACTAAAAAAGATTCATTAAAAACCGTTAATTGAGTCGTTTGACCTAAAGATCGATTTGACCGAAAGACGAAAGACCCACCTCTATTTCGTAATTTCATTCTTTCGTCTCGCGTCTTGCGTACGAGCTTGTTGTCTACGTTATTGTTTCTTGTCCGCAATATTGTTATTCAATCCACGTGGTATCACCTAACCGTATCGATTATCTATCATTGTCCATTGAGCATTTTATTATTAAATAATAAAAAGTCATTATAATAATATAAATTATTAAAACAGTCATTATTATAATAATTGACTGTGACTGTCTTCATCTTTGTGTCGAATTGTGTCTACATTAAAAATGGTAACTAAACTCCAAAAGGCGCGAGCTATGCGGAAAAAAAATATCAGGTGTCTACTCTATCTAAAAACGTGGTTGAAAGTTATCAGGAGTCTACTCAATCCAAAAACGTGGTTGAAAGTTATAATAGTACTACTAAAAAAACTTGCATACTCATACACATCACAAGTATGTCAACTAAGTGCATTTAGTATAAGAAATCAGATTGGTCATCCTTACGTTAACGTAGAACAGCAAGATGCTGCTGAATTTATTAGTGCACTCATATCTTTATATGAACCCTTACACAATTCTTTGCTTCATCAAATTCAGACGATATTAAAATACTCTAGGTGTAAAAAGAGTAGAGTACATATTTCAAATAATTATATAATTCAACTTAATGTACCAAATGATACAAAAACTGTCACAATGCATTCTATGATGAATGGCATGTCTAAAGAAGTTACAATAGAAAATATAACTTGTAGTGTTTGTAATACTACTTCAAACCATACGCAGACTACAAACATACTCAATACTCATGAATATTTGTATTTTCAAATTCAACTTTGGAGTAATGTGAACACAAAAATTACAAACTTGCAAATAAATTCATTACCAACCACAACACTTACAGTTGATAGTAAATGTTACACTTTAAACTCGGTCATTTGCCATCATGGTCAATCTATGACTAAAGCCCATTACACAGCAATAATAAAACATCAGAATAAATGGGTAAGATGTAACGATACATCTGTACAGTTTGTACGGTGGCCTCGTGGTGCAAAAGATGTTTACATCATAATAATGGAAAAAAATAAAAAAATATATTGACCCTAATAAAAACAAATGATATCCCAACAAAAACACTACGTCAACTCCGTGTAAAAAAACGCTAAGTGAAAAAAAAAAATATAAATATTATAAAATGTGTGATATAAGGTGGAATCTAAGTAAATGGTCTAATGAATAAAATGTATGTATAAGTAATTAATTCAAATTTAATAAAAATTGGTTATATGTATTAATTTTTAATATGAATTATTTTAACTCAAATTGATCCAATTTTGGTTTACTTGGCCGGAAACAAAGTATTTATTGTAATGGTGCTTTCATTATTTATTACATAAACTATTAGTACTTGGCTATACATTTTAGATTCTGAACGGAGTGATGGAATCTATTGGTTTTACAATGATGTGTGTTTTTTTTTATTTATTTATTTTTTTTATTTTTGTGTCTGACGACACCTTTTTTGGCAGTAAAAATGCTTCGATTTGCTTTTGTAGCAACTTTTCTGAAAGGAAAGTGAATCTAGTTGGTACTTTGGGGGGTCAAAAGTAAAAAATTTTCAATATTTTTTAAATGCGACGGGAAAAACCCTAAAAAAATAAGGGAAAAACGGGAGTTTTTACGCAAAACCAGTTTTCGACATATTCAAATTTTTTATTTTGCTATAACTCAAAAACTAATCGATGTAAATACTTGAAATTTTCACCAAATGTTTAGATTAGCGTTCTCTATACACCATTAAATTTTCAAAGTATTTTGACTTTTATTGAGCTATTTATAGACAATTGAAATTTTCAATTATTTTAAGTATTTTTTTTTAAAATAACGATAAAATTTTTTTGGCCGGCCAGAAAATCTTGAAAATTTAATACAAGGTTTCTTATAAGTTGTTCCTTAACTGATAAAAAAAAATCTAAAATCGTAAGTCACAATTTTTTTTATATAAGTGCTCAAAGTTCCAATTTATACGAAATATGTAAAAATCACGATAATTTGCAAGTTATTTTGTAGATAAAAATTCATAAAATTTTTTTTGTTCATACTTAAGGTTCAAAATTTTAACACAAGGTTATCTATAGGTACTCTTCAAAAATCTTTAAAAAAATTTATACCGTATTTAGAGGAAAAATTTTTATGACTGTTTGAAATTTAAATATTTACGAAATTGCATAAAATAGTGATTTATTCTCAAACGATTTTAAATGTTTGTTATAATTCAAAAAGTATAAGTCGCAGATTTTGAAATTTCTACCAGCTGTTAAGATTGGTATTTCCTTTATGTAATATTTTTTTCAAAATATAATATTGATTTTTAAGCCACTTATAGGCATTTAAAATATTCGATTTTTTTACATTTTATTTTTATAATCGGTGATAAAAAAATTTGGCTCCTACAAAATACTTGAAAATTTAATAGAAGATTCCACAGAAGTAGTTCTTATTGTCATTCAAAAATTATTAAAATCCATAGGCACAATTTTTTTTTATAAGCGTTTGAACAGCGAATATTGACATAAAATTACATGTAAAATATAATATAATGTATAATATTCTAGACTGACAAAGATATCGGTTTTTTTTAAAATGCTCTAACTCAAAAACGAAAAACTGCAACAACTTGAAATTTTCACAAAATCTTTATATTGACGTTTTCTATACATGGTTAAGTTTTCAAAGTATTTTGACATATTTTGACTTATTTATAGACAATATTTCTAAATTTTTCGTTTCAAAATAAAATATACTTATTACAATATTTATAAATAACAATGTATTATATTCTAGACTAACATTTCATCTCCGTTCAGAATCGTTTTTTCGTATACAATGATACCTATCATTGAATTCAAATTTAACAAATCCATTATAATGACCTATCCTATGAAGAGTCGCACTCCACCCCCAAGTGTACAGCAGAGCGAGGCCCGTCCGGTTCTTTTTTAGACTGAATCTTCCGGCCAAGTAAACCAAAATTGGATCAATTTGAGTTTAAATAATTCATATTATAAATTAATATAAATAACCAATTTTTATTAAATTTGTATTAATTACTTATACATACATTTTATTCATTAGACCATTTACTTAGATTCCACCTTATATCACACATTTTATGGTAGACTATTTATAGTATTTATACTATTTATTTTTTTTTTTTTTTACTTAGCGTTTTTATGATTGTTAATTGGATAAGTTTTTATTTTATTATTTAGATTGAATTTAAGAAAATTTAATATTCATACAATATGTTTTACAAAAAAATTATCGTAAATCTTGAGTCAATATTTATTTTTTATAAGAATTTTAATTTGATTTTGATAAAACCTGACAATAATCAAAAAGTCTGCAACGTATTTGTAGTTAAAATCTCATAAAACTTTCAAATCTAATAATAATAACTCAAAAATTGAATACAAAATACAAATTATCATTTGTATTAAAATAAAATAGTTAACTCGATAATGGCAAAAAATTATATTCATATAAAATTAAACTCTAATGAAATCGGGTATTACAACGCATTTTAAATAACGTTATTTTATTAAAATATTAACCGTAGTGACTGGAAAGGAAAATAATAACCTATTGGTATTAGTATTAAATACATATAATAATTACAGTAATTTAATCCTCATTAAATTAATTGTATTTTAGTCCAAAGGTTATAGTAGATTGAGAATATAATTAGTTAAGATCAATCATTTTATTGGTGAATGAGGCGAAATAATAATATAAACTATAATCTCGACTATAATTAAGTTTTCTTATTTTTTAAATACGCTTTATGACATATTAATATCTAACTAAATAAAGTCTTTAGTTTTATTAAATATTAAAGGCGTGATTAAAATAAGTGCATATTTAGAGCATACAATAAAAGCGTTTTAAGAAACACATTTTCAAGATTTATTAGTAAATCATTAGTTCATATTGTCATTATATATATATATATATATCATTAGTATATCATTCAATACATTATGATACATAATGATATTAGTAAATATTTAATATAATATATTATTATTATACTATAATACTATTATTATATTATAATTTATTATGTTATACTAGTTATCTTCTGCACACGATGTTTATACTATTATGTTTTAGGACTCACGTCCGTTAATAAATAAATAAATAAATTATTATTAAATGTATGATTTTATGGAAACAATATTTTAAAATTATCATAGTGAATCGTTATAGTTATATAATTATAGTTTTCAGTTGGGTAATTAAATACAAAATTGTAAGAATAACTAAACGTTGTTTTAACAAATTAATAAATTTTTTTGTTATTGTTTAAAATATTTTTATATGAAATAATATTTAACTTTTAAAGATACAAAATAATACAAAATAGTACTAAAAATTAATGAACAAATTAATGTTTTATACTTTGGCAACTTTGTTAAAAATGACTATACATCCGGGTTCTCAACCAGTGTGTCGCGACACACTAGTGTGTCACGTACTACCGTGGTGTGTGTCACCAAAATATAATTAATTGAAATTGTAGCTTTTGATATAGTTACTGTATTATGATGAAATAATAAAAAAAAAACACAGATTAGAAAGCAATTGAATTGGGAATTTCGAAAAGGGCCCATCTCGAGTTTTGATCAAAATAAATTTTTCCACGTTATTTTCATTTACACATATAGACCAATATTTTTTGAACGAAAAGGGCCCAAATCTGTTTTCTAATGTGACGAAAAAAACATCTTATTTTTCGAAAAAATGTCGAAAAGGACTCATCTTGGTGATATGAGTCCTTTTCGAAATTGTTTGATGTAATTTTAATTTTCAGATATGAGCCCTTTTCGAAATTCCCAATTCAATTATGAAGATATTCTTATTGATTTGTATCTCATTTATTAAAAATATAATCAAATACAACATTAATTTCAAAATTGTATACGTTTCAAAATGATTCATTTTGGATTTTTCTGCAAAACAAATATGCCGGAACGAGCATGAAAGTATTACAAATTGTATTTTCTTTTTCAACATAATTTAATTTAAATGAAATTGCATAAATAAATCAGCATTTTCGATATTATAAATAACAAAAAGCAAAAAATAGCCTACATTAAAATATATTGAAAATAAATTACGACATAAGTTTGTCAACCATTCGCCTACAATTTGAAGACCTATGTTTAGTTTACCGATCACAAGTATCACAATAATTTTTTTTTTATAAACTAATATTGTTTTTATGATACTTATCTATAGTATTTTATTTGAACTGTTTAAATTTGAATTAAGTTAATTTAAAGTTACTTATTTATTTTTATTTTTTAAAATTCCAACATGAGTAAATTTACAATAGTTTGTAATTTTTAACGTTTCGAAAATCCATCAGTCGTTTCAAGTGTGTCACAATTTTCATGGATCTAAATTAGTGTGTTGTCCTACAAAAAGGTTGAGAACCACTGCTATACATAGTCACATATAATAATAGTTTTATAAAACTATACTAAATCTATTTAAAATAAAAATATCATTCACACAACATTTTCTTCAGTTATATTTAGTTACATTATACAAGGAAAATATACTTCATAGGAGTACGGCAAGGGTGTGACTACTGTACGCATTGAAATACACACACAACAGAAAGGATCAATACAAAGTCAGAATATGGCTCCTCCCATCACTTTCCCAACTATAAAAACCTTTTTACATTTTCATTACATTATTAGCTTTGAGAAATTGACACTGTGTGGTTATTTTTATGAGATAATGGAAAGTCCAAAAAAAAAAAAATTACTTTTTCTAATTTCACTTATTTAAGGACATAACAGTTTCATTGAATAACAAAAATATAAAATTAATAACTGACAGATGCATTCGTACACTTTAAAATAAAAATAAACACTAAATAATATTATCTTATTAGTTTCCTTTGATATCAATGCAAATTAAAAGCCGCGTTTGTAAAATTATGTCAAAGACAATTAATTTAACATAGAAAAAAATAATAATTTTAGATAATTAATATTAGCAAATTATTTAACTACTACTTTTATAACTGTTGTTTAGTATAAAATATAAACATATTTTATTTTTTTAGAATTCATTAATAAATTGTATCATATTTATGTTTAAATTACAATTATTACTATTAAATAACTAAAATAAATCACTTTTGAAAATTTGAAATACCTATTAAAAGTTTCATTTACATTTAATCGAAAAAATTAGTCATATTTAAACAATAAAAGACAATGCCATGAATTTTTAACGTGTATCACACATTATATTTTTAAAAAATGGAAGACTTGAAAATAGTTTAACGCACCAATCGGCTATAAGACAATATATATAATAATATACAAATATATAAGAACTAATGGCGTAGCAAAGGTAATGCGAACTACGTAAGGACACGAATTGTAAAGAAGCACAAAGTTATCTAAAAGTCGTACTTTTATTCTACCTTTAAAATGAAATTATATATATATATAAATATATTTTTTAAAAAATGCAGATTTTGTTTATTTGTACATACTAGGCGTGAATTTCACAGTAAGTAACAGCTTCCTAGTAGTCATAGGAAACTTCATATGAAGAAATGATCGATGAATTTGCAAGTATTAAAGAGAGAAAAGCAAATTTTTAAAATTGAAAATGTATGGTAAAAATATGTTTGCCAGGGCACTCGCGAGTTTTTTAACATCACTGATAAAACCCCATGGACATCATAAAAATCATTCTAAAAATAGTCAAATTTCAAATAATTTAAAAATTAAACTACTGAACTAAATAACAAGTTCATTCGACATAACAGATGCAAGTAATCATTAGTTAATATATATTAAAAAAAATCCATCTCTATAATTACACAATTAGAGGTTAGTTAATATTAAATAAACAAGTTACCAAACCCTAAAGATTGTAATAAATTAACAAATAAATATCTAAGATTTTATCAAATTTTTAATAAACGATTATTATAATTTGTTCAAAACTTAATATGAGGGTTTTGTCACTGGACAAGTATATTATAAATCCCACTTTATATTTATTTATGCCATATTTCCCTCATGATATTTGCCAAAATTTCATATTTTAAAATAAAAAAAGATTGAAATTACATTTTTGAATATTTGAGTTATAATTTTAAACCAAAATAAATTAAAATTGTTTTTATTATGTTAAATAATTTTAATTATATCCAAAATGTATTAAAATATAAACATATAACTTTAGAGGTAAAATATATTTTTTAATATTCTTACATTTGGATTTTTGTTTATGTATAACAAAGTTACTCTAAAAGGTATTAATAAAAAATTAATAAAAAACAACTTAAATAATTTATTTAGGTTGTTTTTTATTAATTTTTTAATTTCACTTATTCTATATCGAAAATATCTTCAAGTCATTTTTAGTATAGATTAAGTATCTAAAAATTAGATAATAATTTCCTTTATAATACTAGGTTTTATTGAAATAATGCTTAAAAAAGGCAACAATACTTGAATAAAATAGCTAAACAATAACAACCTTTATTTAAATGAAGTTTTTTAATTTTTACTTTTCAAATGACATTAATAATCAAGGACGTAGCCAGAGGGGGGGTCCATGCGGTCCGGATAGAAACAATATTTACATAATATAGCATTCTGTTGGTCATTATGAATTTAATTTTTAATTGATTAATAAGAATAGTTAAAATTACTTATTATTATTATTTTTTTGACTTGACTTGCCCCCCCCTCCCCCCCGAAATAAAATCCTGGCTACGTCGCTGTTAATAATATATTTAATAATTAAATCATTAACTACTGTAATAGTAAACACCAAGCACAAACTTAAATTAAATATCACATGTAACTAAGAATTTAGTTACAATATCAATATTGAATTTATTAGATATTTATTTTAAATAATTTCAAATCAAAATGTGCTTAATTTTTAATTTTGTAATAACATATGTAAGAATACAACCAAAATAATATTATTACTTATTATTTTTATAAATTTAATCCAATATTTGATCAAACAAAAGCTCATAATAATGATGAAGTGCTCGGAATTGACCAGTTAACGTTCTGGTTCGTAATATTACCTTTTTCGTTAGTTTCAATTGGCTAAAATTAGAATTTAAAAATTTCTGTTTGTAAAAAATAATGAAAAAAATTTGAATTTCATAAAACGTTTCTGACAGTATCTAAATCAAGAAGAGTAAAATTATTAAATTTCATTTCGACATAATACAATATTAAAGTTCAATAGGCTTACTATTAATGATGTTGTAAATAAAGTTACTGAAATAAATTATTTTAAAATATTTATTATAAAATTATGTTCTTTATATCAGCAATCGACAAAAAATGAAAATGAGTAAAGACAAGTGGCAAGTTCTCTGAAAAAATAAAATTCTTTGTTAATTAAATTAATAGTTTGTTGGATCTTTATGAACGTTTTAAATTTACTTCAACACATTGTAAGAAAAGATTTGGAAGAAAGAAGCAAATACAATATTTAAAATTAATAATCTCCAACGATGAATTTGTTATATACAAAAAAATAAATTAAATAAATAGTAGTTTAGAAACACTTTCTACATCAAACAAACGTTTGCTAGATATTTTAGGTGTTCACCGAATGGTTTTTAATTGTTTGTTAGGTATAGATGCATCTTTATTATACTAGATCCAAAAAAATGGATTATTTTCTGAAAATGGTGAAGTTGAAAATATTCAATTTGGAGATGATAAAATGTTACCTACGTTGGTCACTTCCAATTAAATAGAGAAAATTATATTGTTCAGGGTTCTTGAATTTACTAATTGGAAAGATATGTTACAACTAAAATATACTTTTTAAAAACATAGCTATTATTCCTATTCATACAAGTGAGTACAAACAAAATTTTAGTTTAATGAATGAAATTAAAACCCTTCTCAGATCTTCTTTAAATATTAATAATCTCTGTACTTTTAATAAGTAATTGTGATGGCTCTTCAATCACTGAATTTACCTGACAAATATGTATATTCATAGCTGATGATACTGTAAATAGCAAATGCGAAAAAATATCAAAAAATACGCAGAATTATTTTAATTATTATAAACTATTAAATATGATTTTTTTAAACTTAACATTTTTTTTTATTATATATTAATTATCTATTCAACGAATGATATTTTATTGTATAAATAAACACAAATTAAAATAATTATAATTAAAAATTAAAATAACTATTTGTATATTTTTTATGAGAGTTCTGGTTCATTTGATTTTTCATTTCGAGCACTGGATATTTCAACATAATTGAAAATACATTATAGAAAGGTAATCATTAAACTCAACTTTTCTAAATACTAATAATTAAATAAATACATTTCTTAAATGAATGAACTTAGTAATTGTTGAGCTATCATGGTTAACACTAGTACTTAATTCATAAAAAATGCATAGTTATAAGAATGATTATGAAAACAAAAAAATAATTAATTGCTATTTGTTTTATTTTTGGAATTAACTAATCAAGAGCTTGAGTAAAATGAGTATGTTTGATTACAATTTCTAATAAATTAACTACTTGCGTATTAATTGTTAGACATAAAATAAGATTGAAATCATCAATGTATACATTAGTTTTCAAACTTAAATAATAAAATGAAATTTTTTATAGAAAAATTAAACTTAGTTTGTTAAAGAACCTTACTTAATTAATGAAAGATGAATTCATTAATATAACACATTTTAGTGTAAATATACCATTTAATATTTCAGATTAATTCTGATTTTGACAACTAAGTACATAGTAGACAGTACTTTAATCCCATAAATGCCATTAAATTCCTTACATTTATCACTATTCTCATATTAAATTAATACTTATATTTTATAGTAATTTTTAAGCTTAACAACATTATTTTCAGACACAAAATTTTATACTTACATAAAATAATATGATTTTAATATTGCTTTAAATATTTGTACATAACATACAATATAAGAAATTATTATTAAAATATATTTTGAACTTTATGATATTTATATCGTATTATATAAATAAAATATATACATAATAAACAGTATAATGAAAAAATGCTCGCTCCACCTAATTTTACTTATTCTTATAATTATTTAGGTACTGCTAGTTTCATTACTATATTTAATACATTTTTAGAAAATAATGGTTAAACTTATTAATCAATATCAGATTTAAAAAATAATATTATGGCAAATTATTATTTTTATTTATTTTTTACAAGTCATAAACAATCTGTTCCCTAGGATACAATTAGAATATTTGCTAAGAGTATGATAATATGAACAAATTTGAAGGAAGAAGCCACCCAGTGATGACACTTCCTGAAATTATGGCAAATTAAATAAAAATTTAACAATTAGAAAAATTAAATAAGCTGAAACTTAAATTGGTTTCAATAGTCTATAAAACTAAATAAATAAAAGAACATTTAATTACAAATATTTTATATGAATTAAATTTAATATTATAACAATTTTTATATTAATGAAATATGGTATCTACTAATAAACTTATATTAGCATTATTATATATGAGTAGGAAAAAAAAAACAAATTAAAAAGTCGATTTAATTGATTCAAAAGCTTACTACAAAATCTATAAGGTAAGTAAAAATGTCAATTCTGATAAAAAAAAAAAAAAAAAAAATTACTTAATCAAAGTACAAGATATTCAAATATATGAACAATCTAGCAGTACCTAATTTATAATAATCTTATAATTTATACATTTCCTATAAATATATCAAACATTTTTTCTATTTATCCAAAACACAAAATATATATTTGTGTAAAATATCATATATATCTGAATATTTTATTTATATATTAAACTAGAATAAAATATAAATAAACGTATAATTTAAATATTTAAAATTATTATTATTTATCAATAAAAAATATTAGTAAAAAAAATTGTAATTATTAAAGTAACATGTACATCTAATTATATTCCTACAAAAATAGCTGATAATGGAATCAATACCTAATTGATATATACAATAAAACCTTAAGTTCATTTAACCACAATATACTAAGTAATTGTTATTTGATAGATCTATAATAGTTAAATCATTATATTCATTTAAATATTATATTTTTAATGTAAAATATATTCAATTATTTCCACGTAGAACATTACATCAGTAAAGTGATGAAGAATAATTCCAAAGAGATAAAATCCTATTTAACTTTATTCATAAATAAAAAAACAATTATAAATTGTAAACTTTTAAATACAAACCTTCCTCAAATTTTGATTAATTCATAAAATCCAAATTCTAAATGATGATGACAACTGATAAGAGAAATGTACAAAAATACTAATTATAGTTTTAAATAGTATACAAATTATATTTACATTAGATGAAAAATTGAAAAATCTTCTTCGAACTATGTGTAAAAAAAAAAACATTAATTTTCACCCGAATATTAAGTTTTTAATAAAAAAATTGAAAATTTCCTACCAACAATTCATCACCGACTGACCGACAAACACCGATGACCCATCAACAATCCAGTGTCACCAACAAAATGTAATTTTAATTTCTTCCATGAATCACAATAATACAACAAGTACAAGTTGTACTTATAACCGAAGCCGTGTTTAGTGTTAGTTATCAGGTCTTGAATTTTCATTATCTTCCTTATTACTTGTATTATAAAGAACAATTTTTTTTGTGTTAGGCTAGTAACAAATTTTTTGGATATTTTTCACCTCTTAAAATAATTAGCATATTTTATTTATTAGAAATAAATAAGTATAATAATAACATGCACTATTTTATTTTTAATTGTAAAACTTAATACAAAATCGTAATCCTTTTATATGGATATCTAACCTCTTGAATTTAAAATTTTTCCTATTAAAATTGAATTTCTATATATTTGTCCAAATTTTAATCCAGTTATTCTCAAAAGAGAATAAATAAGTAGTCATTTTTAAACTAATACATTCCATACTTAGGTCATTTCAAAATTTAAATTATTTTATAATGGATGTTAATACATAGTTATTACCATTTTTTGGGTAAAAATACTTTTAGAACTAATTGATAGATTCTTATATCATAACAATGATTGATTATATTTCAATTTTAAATGACTACTAAGAAGTAACCCAATACAAAAATTGAAATATTCTGCATTAGTATGTTATAAAGTATGTACATTAACCAATTTATATTAATTAGCAACAAGTGTGTGTATATGTAGAAATGGGACAATTTTCTCCCTCATATTGATATTAATCCCTCAAAAGATATTGATGATCAATTTTGGGTTTTTTTGTTTTGGTATCGAAAACTTGCATTTTGCCTTCTCTATTATTGCATCTAATTTACGTTTCTGTTTAACAACAAATATAATTTTATATGTACTTTATTTCTGATTTTTATTAGGATAGTAAGGTAAAAACTAAATTGCTGTTAAAGTACTTATACAAATCAATTCTCTCTCTACATATATAAGTAAATACAAACTTTTTTTAAAAAAAAAAACAGCATAGAAATATCTATCAAACATAAAACAATACATTTTAAAACCAATCAATTAATTATATATATATCAATTTGTTTTACCAGCTATTGAGCTATGGATTTAGTTTTGTTATAAAATACAGGACTATATTGTTATGCAGTGGCGAAACGAACCTAAAATAACCCATAAGCAAACTTACAATTTACACACCCACCCACCCACTTACCGGCTATAGGTACCTGGCTATTATATATTTAAAATATTTTTTTTGTTCAATTAATGTATATATAGTATATATTAATTTATATTTTTACCAATAAATTTAGGTAGGTTACTTATAGAATAAATAGTATATTATACTGTATAACAGTAGGTTCATATTATAATTAGGTAGATATTGTAATATCATTTTTTAGATTCTGAACGGAGTGAAGAATGTATTGATTTTACAATGATGTGTGTTTTTTTTTTTTTTTTTTTTTGTGTCTGTCGACACGATTTGGGGCAGTAAAAATGCTTCGATTGCCTTATGTAGCAACTTTTCTGAAAGGAAAGTGAATCTTTTTGGTACTTTGGGGGGTCAAAAGCAAAAAATTTTCAATATTTTTTAAATGCGACGGGAAAAACCCTAAAAAAATAAGGGGGAAAACGGGAGTTTTTACGCAAAACCAGTTTTCGACAAAATCAAATTTTTTATTTTGCTATAACTCAAAAACTAATCGCTGTAAATACTTGAAATTTTCACCAAATGTTAAGATTAGCGTTCTCTATACACCATTAAATTTTCAAAGTATTTTGACTTTTATTGAGCTATTTATAGACAATTGAAATTTTCAATTTTTTTAAGTATTTTTTTTTTAAATAACGATAAAATTTTTTTGGCTGCCCAGAAAATCTTAAAAATTTAATACAAGGTTTCTTATAAGTTGTTCCTTAACTGATAAAAAAAAATCTAAAATCGTAAGTCACAATTTTTTTTTATAAGTGCTCAAAGTTCCAATTTATACGAAATATGTAAAAATCACGATAATTTGCAAG